>VWZV01003253.1:263650-275987 GCA_013397155.1 Irena cyanogastra | reverse complement strand
ATACTTTCCTAGGTATGAAATTGGGAAAAATAAGAAAGAAAGAACAATGTGGGAATTAATAGAGCTAAATTCTGACTGAGTATGCTAGGGAAGATGCTTGGATTTAGAGTGGAGTTTTTTGATCGCTGTTTTTGTTTGGTGGTGGTGATGGGTTTAGACTTTTAGCTATGACAGTACTTGTAGATTGTTACAGGGAATATTAGATTTTAACCACTATTAGCAATCATATCTTTTCTCTAACAGGGCAAAAACTTCTTGTACATAGCTAATACTATACACAAACAAAAAAGGTCCCTGAGAATTAGCATCAGGAGGAAGAAAATAAAAATTACTTTATGATTTGCTTAAAATGTTTCCAGTCAAGATGGTCTTATCACTGACCTTTCAAGGGGTCTGTTCGCAATTGTTTACTGTATTTTAAGCTAAGACATAAAGAACAAATCCTCTTAGTACATTTTTTCCCCCTAGTATTAGTTCACAGTATCAAGATCTGCAAGACCAAACTTTGCACATGGAACAAATAGTTAAATATACAAACTTAGAGCTCAGAGAAGTGTATTTATTTAACTTCTTCCTTCTTTATTGTGTTTATTTCAATGACATGCATGAATTATTCAGTATGCTTTAGGGTAGCCTAGAGAAAATGTTTTCTTTTAAGAGGCTTATTTCTCAGACATTCTTTTAAGTGAGTTAGATGGCAACAAAGTTTTAGAAACTATATCTATAAATATGGAATGATTTTTTTTTTTACTAACTCATTCAAAAGTTAGCAACACTGTATTATTATGAAAAGACAATCAGAACTCTTGACCCAAACTCTTTCTTTTTTTAATTGTCTCAGCAGAATTCACTTCAGCCAAAGATTATTTTCATGTCTAAAATCAATTTCTGCTGAGAGACTCAGGGAACACTGATGGTGGCTACAATACAGAGCAATTGCTTCAATTTACACCAAGCATTGTATTGGCCAACAAAACTCTCTAGCAGTAAGCAACCATGCAAAAACACATTGAAATTCACCTTGGCATACAGTTGACATTTGTATCCCTTTCCCAGGAAAAGAAAAAGATATCCAAGAATTTTAAGCGTTTCCCAACAACACTTCCAGTTAAAACTGTAACTGAGTGTACAAACACAAGTCAGAACATTTTAAGCAATTTCAATTTTTTCTCTCGTAACTCATAATCCTGGAACAATCCTATTTTGTTGCCTAACAAATATAGATTTTCACATCTACAACATATGTCTTATTACTTTTATATGTCTGAAATCCTGTCAATCTAAAACATCAGAAGTGAGAATTCAAAGAGATTACCCTTACAAATAAAAGTGATCGTATACATGTTTTCATTTTATATATATTTTCATTTTTAGAACTTGTCTCTTGAAAGGCAATTCTGGTATTGATCTGAGAAAGACTTAACCTCAGAAAAGTCTTCTTAATGCAAGACACTAGTGAAGTTTCAGGGTTTTACTAATTCCATCATGATTTTGCCTTTTTAAAACCCATAAAGTCTTGATTCAGGTTTGGCTAATCAAGCTGGTTTCGCTTACTTCTCATTTTATCTGAGAAAACTCATAGTTTAGAGTCTCTCTGACACTTTACCAAACAGGTTTGACAAAGCGATTAACATTCTCATTCAAATATGCTATAGTCCTGTGGGAAACACAGAGCCATCATGATGACTTCAAGATCCTGGTCCTTGTGACACACTGGGCAGCAAAGGGAAACTTTTGCAAGAGCAAATTTAAATCCTTTGGCAAAATCTTGAACTTGTGGCTTCATTCTTATGAGTGCATCTGTATGTACATGAAATTGATCTATTTTATGACACTTTTTTATGTAGCTGATTTATTCAGATCTTTTTCCTCTTGTTTGCTTAAAACTGATGCTTATCTCAATTCTTCACTTCTGATAGTCTCTCATAAATCCTACCAAAGCAGCCTGTTTCTAGATATTGTGGTATGCCTAGTCTCTCTTTAATCAAAATATTAAATGTTCTGCATGAATATGCAAAATTTTAACATATCAAGATACAAACTTATGTAATTATCCCTAATTCAACTTTAACACAGAGGTCTTCATAAACCTTATGTAAATAGTAGAATATTAACTTATAAGGACTAACTTTTAGATAGCTGAACATTTGTATATTATGGGTCAGCAATACTTATTTGGTAATCATCAGAAATATTAACATAATAATTTTTATGCTATTTCCTTTTATCTAAGTCTACCTGCAATAGATGACTCTGCCTGAAAAATATCATCATCTGAGTTTTTATTTCATACAACCCCCAGACAAAAATCTGACTGCACTGAAACTTCACAAATAAAATGCTGTCCTCTGCTCTAAGATTTTTAGAAACAAATGCAATAGGCTTTACTCCACAATAATCAGCTAATTTTTTCTACTGAAGTGCATGAAGTCTTAACACATTAGGGTCACAGTCCTTAAATAAGATTTGCAAGTTGAAAATGTCTTGTTATGAATTCATGAGCTGAAAATGTGCAGTCATAAAATTTACCAGTGCCACAGCTCAACATTTACAATGCATGAATCGGGGGAGATTTATGAAGTTGTATGGTATTCTTGAGCAGGTGATGTCAATGGCCAACGCCATGGAATGTTGGACTTTTTTTTGTATACTTCAGGAAGGTGTATAATTCAGTGAAGAAGGATATAAGAGTGTTTTCAAGCAACTTAGGAGGCAAACACAGGCTCAGGTGTATCTTTCTTATTATCACAACCAAAACACGACCAAACACTTTGAAGCAGAATTCTATTTTTCTCTAAAACACAGCCTCAAGGAATCTTGCTCCTGGTGAGATCACTGACTTTAATAACCAGTGGTTGTAATGGTTCATACAGCTTGCCAGCTGACTAAGTGCTAAGAGTGAAATAGACTTTGTCTTTTTCACCATAACACTCCCTCAAGCCAGTCAGTCCATCAGATACACCATATGTAACGAAGGACAAAAGTGCACTTTCAATCTCGCCTTCTTCCCAGTGTTACTAAGGTCACAAAATCTCTATTGTCAAACACTTAATTAATACTTATTAACAGTCACTCCCTGACATCATAATAATGTTCCATTTAATGCCTCAAGAGGCAGCAGACAAGACAGCGTTCTTCAGAAAACTGAACTTTTCTTGGAAATGTCAAAAAGAAAAATATGTGGCAATAAAGCCTATTTTAGTTTTGTCTTGTTTTCAAAATAGCTGGCCATATAATCATAGAACTAGTTCAACACCTTGGGACCTCACCATGGTTTCTGATTTTATGTCTGCATTGCTGTGTTCTTATTTTAGAAGCACCTTCAAAGTATTTTAACACTGAAACATAGAAAGTTTAGTCTACATACTAAAACAGTCTACATACTTTGATAGCCACAATTTAAATACTATGAAACATTTGAATTTCTTAGCGCATGGTCATAAGTGTAATGCAAAGCAGGAGGCATATTTTGAACAACTTTAAAGTAATTTTTTCCAATTTCATATATTTCAGCCAGTAATATACAAAATTTTCTACAAAAAGATATTTTGTATGAACATATGACGTGCATTTATGATGGTGATTTCCTATGATTCCTTTCAGATGGGGTATCATGATAACAGAGAAAATCCTCAATATTTGATAGATTCCTATTTTATATCCACAAGAATGAAAGTATTTTTTTAAAATACATGAAATCTTCATCTTCCTTAGACCAAAATATTTATGTAATTTCTTCAAAAATACATCAATTCTTGTCAGTCTTTCAAGAATACCTAGTAGCTTGTACCACTACAGTGCTTCTCATCACTAGTCAAAGTACTCATCAATTTTGCTTTTTCATACTGCTTGTTCAAAAAGTAGCTAAGTAAACAATTTATTTCAGCATTTCTTGACTGCTAATAACACTGGGCAAGATACTTTCTTTTCAGTTTCACACAGGTACTTTCTGGAGCTTCAATTTATATGAATTTGCCTTAGTCTATAGCTTTAGTCATTCATTTGAACCTCAGAACTTAAAGCGACGACCATTTGAATGAAACAATTTTTCTCCTTTTTCACATCAAAACTATGCAAATTGATGAACAGAACTTTTTTATTTCTCACCGGTAGACAACTGCTCTGTTTCTTTTCTTCTTCTTCTCCTCCCACTCACTTAATCATTTCTCATTTCATTAACATTGGTTTATGTAGCAGAACCCTGTAATATGGTCTTGATTTTCAATAGGTGGTCATGTACATAAAGGAAAATTAAACTGAGTCATAAAAAATAACTGTTAGTAAATTCATAACAAGTGAAGAGATTTCAAGAGTTCTAAGGATTTTGGCATGGGAGATTTGACAAGAAAGACCTCATTTGGCAGACAAGACAGAAGGCAGCTCTCAGGGCATCTAGAATACAGTGTGTTCTTGACACATGGCTCTTTAAGACACTCTGAAGTCATTAATTTAACTTTCCACAATTTCAATGTTCAAAAATTATATCAACTATATAAACCACAACTGTCATCTTTGTAAACTCTTAAATCTCTGTTCTTGTTGAAGAACTGAAATGTCAGAGGTAAGATTCAGAAAAATCTATTGCTTCCCAGACGTTCTGCTTTTCTTTTTAACATCATGAAAGTATATGGTTACATACGTTAGGAAAAAAAAAAGTCCAAGTACTTTGGACAGCAGCCTAAGCCATGTTTTAAAGAATATATTTTAATAAATATTTTGATATAAAGATTTTTTTGCATGAAGTAACATTATGTTTTTAAAAAATCTTCTGCTATTCTGGATTTCAAATGCATTTTCTTTTTTTTTTAATCCTATTTCCTAATAAATACGTTTTCCCAGTATAAGTAAATCTTTCCATCAACTCAACTCTGAACTATTCCCAAATAACCTGTTCCTGTATCTTTTTCTGAATTGCATCCTACTGGTCAGTGGCAGAAATAAAATAGGGAAAAATACCCAAACCAAGCCAAAACCTCAAAACAAAACAAATCCTTTGTAGCTTTCTTCTCCCCTCCCTTTCATCCCACATTTTCTCCCTCTATTATTTCACACAATAATCTATTGATCTATTCTTATTTTATAAGCCATCTATGTTTCTCTGTACTCCCAGTGCATTCCCTGCATTCTTTTGTATCTCTACTATTATTCTCCTTTCCTTTTCAAACTGATGTCCCTTTCTGTCGTCAAAGTGCAAGTGTCTCTCTGTGTCTTTTACCATCCCTTCCTCAAATCTCTTCTTAGTTCTCTAAACTTCCCTTTCAAGTTTTGCTAGCCACTCTTTTCCAAGCCAGCACCTCTTGAACTAGTGAAGACCCTATTCTGCTCAGTTTTCAAACCTTGCTTTTCCCTACATGGGAGCTAGTCTTAGTTATTCAACACAGAGGAAAAACTCCTCAGTGCACATGGTTTAAAACAAATCAGAATTTATGCAATTTATTTATTTATTATTGATATGTAATTAACCAGCAATCAAAAAGCTATGCACACAGAATCAGTGTCCATGATAAAACTGTTAAGCCACAAGAGGAAGACAATTCACAAGGTGTCCTTAAATGTTTAAATTTTGTAGATGATTATTAGCATCCTTTTATAACTAATACTGAAATGGTCTTGCCTTGTACACAAGCATATCCACCTATACACTTGGTGCAGGTTTGCATGCATACTTCCCACTCTCTGGGTCGAAGATGGGCATCCCCTCACCTGCAGACCCCTCTGTGAGAGATGTGGGTGCTGCAGCTCTGCCTGATGACACCTTCACCTGTGATGTTACTTTGGGGAAAAAGACTTTCAGACATACAGTGTCCCTACTTCCTACCCACCTCTCATTCCCTATACTGTGTCCTTTTTTTTTTTTTAAATCAGCCCATGACATTACCATTACTGATCACTTATTCCAAATACCTGCATGCTTTGTCATAATATTCCTGTTTTTTAAGAGAAAGTACCTATAAACATCCACTGAGTGACTCACCATCATTTTTTTTATTGCTCCTCATAATAGGCTGCTTTCTTGTGACAGCTGAGAAAAAGTTAACAAAGCTTCTGATATGCTGAGATCATCCTGTTGATCGATGCATTCTCACTATATCCTTTCACTCCTTTTGTTGATATCCTGTTTCCCTACTTTTATGTTGTATTTGTAAGTTTTATGTGTGTGAGGAGAAAAATGGCGTTCATGCAGTGTCCAAACAGCATTGTTTTTCTCCATGTTTTGAGGTTCAAGTCATACAGTAATATAAATTGCAATATTTCGTAAAAAGCACCATCCATTGAATGAGTGTTTGTTCAGGGAGCTCTCCATTATGTAAGGGAATTGTATGCTCTAATAAAGTATCCTTCAGGAAAGAACACAACCATCCCAATAGTCACACAAACAAAGGATCCAAAATGAATAAAACACCAAGCAATTATCAAGGAACTGATGTCCTTACTCACAGAAATATGAATCTCAGAAATAAATAGCATAAATCTCACTACTTTCAATCAACATTATGGAGAATAGTAACAGATGTTAGATTATTTTTTAAAAATCTAAATGTATTATGCGTGTCTCTGATATAGCAGATGAGCATTAAAGGCTCAGGTTGTCTGTGCGGTTTCATTTATCCTAATTATCTTTATTAATAATTTTTCAGTTTGCATACAGGAGTATTTAAAATAGAAAAAAATAGCTCAATGTAGAAAAAAGTGAAATGCCAGCTGCATAGCAAGAGACCACTATTTTTATTTTGAGAAATGGCTTTTTTTCTTTTCCTTTATGAGAGAATGCTGTTATCTTGTTTTTTTCAAAGCAGGTGATAAAAACCTGCCAAAGATAATGACAGCCATTGCACTCACAGAGCCACCACTCAATTAGAAGAGTCCTTACACAATGCTCTATGTGCAATCATAAAACCTATGACACCTGCAATCTCGTAATAACCAGCATACTCTGCTTTCTTCTGTCCCTTGGGTCTCCCACTTGCCTCAGTAGCTATAATCCCTCCTTACTTCTCCAGGCACATTGCAGGTACCAACTGGAGCTGTTAGGGATAGATCCAACTGCACTGCACAGCAGATTTTTTTCCATGGAGTCAGAGACATGTGAAAAGACCTGAAGCACCTTAACTTATTCAAATAGCTCTTTGCTTTTCCTTGCAAGTAGTATAAAGCTTATAAATCATAAAATAGTATAAAGCTCTAGAATCCACGTGCTTTTGTTTGGCTTATAGTGAAGGTTCAGGCACAGTTTCAGGAAAAAAGGAATAGTAAACCAAGAATTCTTCAAAGATTTTCCATTGCAATTTTAATTGCATTTTGCTAAAATTTCCCATATTCATCTTTTAGGAAATAGACATACAAATTTTAGTGATGTGAAAGCACTGAGGTGCTGGGCGAAGGATGTTTACTGAGCTTCCTCTGATACTTACAGGATTATTTAGGACGATCATGGCAGGGATGGTTGTGCACATGCTGCATAGTTTGATACCTCAAAACACACACTGAAAACCAGGTCAAGGACTCCTTGTCCTTGTATATATTGTCATAAAGTAGTCTCAGAAGTGAGCCTTTATCGTGGAAAAACAACACAGAAGCTTTTCTTGTTGTAGTAGTCATTAAACACAGAGGTGAAATGAGGAAGACTTTCCCTCACAAGAGTTCCCTCATTTAGAAATTAAGTAAAAAGTGATCAAAACTGCAGTAATTGTTTTGTGGGAGAGAGGCAAAGGCTAGAAATGCAAGCATGCCTATTTCATGGCAAATACAATTCACTCCTTTAAGACTGGCCCTACTGATGCACTGACTCATGAGCAATAAGAATCACACTCTGATTTTGCTGAGACTAAAAAATGTTTTACATGTTGGTGTCTGCTATCCATGCATATTTATAATTTCTTCACACGAAACAGAAATCCAAAATCTTCCATAAACCTTCCAAGCTTATGAGATCTGTGTGTACTTCACAGCACTACCGTATGGACTACATCAAGACATTCAAATTCAGTTTCTAGATTTTGGCATCTGCTGCAGAGAAGCAAAACAGCTTCTATCAGCAAGAATTACTTTACTGATATTTATTTCCAAAGTTATTTTTAGATATGTGGACCCTTGGTACTTGAGGCTATAAAACTTTTCTTCACAGTTTGGGATCATTGCTTTCCTGTTATAATGCCCTATTTAACTTTCCCATGTGGAAAAAACATGAGTATGTTTCCAAGTCCATTAGGTGAGACTGGGTTTCTGGTGTCCAGGCATAAAAGGCACACATTTTTACCATCAGTTACTAAGAGTTAAATAACTTTTAGGTTTTCACAAGTTCTATGCAATGCAGACTGACAATGTAATTAAATTGTTGTGATGTGTGATCTGTATAGGCTGAACTGAGAGATGTAACTAGATTAATGACATGACTTGCACACACTGCCTGCAATGAGTTATACTACTCGAAATCATTAGAAGAATTAAAGTCTAACACAGACTATATACAAAATATATTGGCTGTGACCAGATAAAGTACTAGAATGATTAGGTTTACACCAAATGTACCCACAAAGTGAAATTTCCTTGCAATATAAAATACAAGAGAAGTGAACTGACTGTGCACAGTACAATACAATCACAGATCATTCTCAGTGGGGTGATCTAGTACAATCTACCATATTTTAACATTGTATAAGCTTATATTAAAGATGAGGATCTGTTTAAACAATGGATGTGTCATACTGTTTTAACATGATTTTCAAGCGAATAGTGCAAACGGGATATGCCTAGTTTGCCAAGAAAATTCCCCATTTGCTTCTGGTCCCTCAATGTTGGGTTCTCAGAGAAGAGTCATGGTATGGTATGGCTATGGTCAATCGCCTCTGGACAGAGTTAGCCTTTACCACAGTGGATACTAATTTTCTTTTCCTTTATCCTGGAACTCAGGTATGGTAAAGACAGGAAGCTAGAGTGAGATTATGGGGTACTCCTTGGACCACTGGGAGTACTAGATAATTAAAGCCTAGCTGAAATGACCTTTAGGTTTCACATCAAGCAAAAAAGAATGGGCTAAAACTTTGTTTTTTCCTCATGGATGCATGCTTAGTACCAAGTTTAATCTCTTTTCTCATTCCACATAAGGCAGTTTTTTGAAAGCTTGTATACATCCAACAAAGTTCTGCCTGCCTCCCAAAGTAAAGAGAATGATAGAAAATGGCACTCAGAAAGAAGGCTGCACACAGGACAAAGGAAAAGGAAATAAGAACTCTGTGAAAATTAAAGCTGAATTTAAGCTTACAAAAAACATGAAGGGACATGACCTGCTTTAGTTAAGATCTCATCACAGCAGTTTCATGCGAAAACCAGAAAACTTGTCTACAAATTCTTCTATAATCCTGAAAGCAGACCAGGCTTCCTCACACTTCTATAGCTAATGCTTTTACAGGGTTAGGAATCAAATATTCCACACCCACCTACCTGTTCTTAACCATGCTAGTCTTTTCAAACACAGCATGTAGAGGCATTTTAGTCTCACATAACTTTAAAATCATTATTATTTGTTTTAAAAGACAATTTTGCTTAGGTAGTTTGCCAGTGAGTAAATTACACGTGCATACACAAAATAGAATAAGTGAATTTAATATGTAAAATAAATATTCAGTTTTCTTTTCTGCTATGAGAAAATGCCTAACAAAAATGGGAAAAGAGGCTGATAGGCTGGAAGAGAAGGAAATATAGTGCTGATGCTAGAGATGTTCATTCTGTTATCTGCAAAAAGAAATAAAGAAATCTGGGCCTTGGCAACAACAACAAAAAAGAGCCAAAAAAATATAAAAGATAGAATACGCTTCCAGATATGGAAGCTGTGTGAAACTCATTTAGCCTGTCTCTGTCACCAACCCCACACCATGGTGTAATAAAAAGACTAAAACACAGGTATAAATCACAGAAAGGAAAACTGTCAACTGTGATATTGTTAAGATAAGCATAAGCCAAGACAAAACTGAATTATGCCTAGACACTTAGACTAAAGCTTTTCCATGTGTCAAAGAACAGCCTACATTAGGAAAAGGATGCTTTCAAAATGAGGAGAGAAAAAAAGTCAAATTAGGTTCAGGAGGATTTTTGAGCAGCATAAAAACTGAGGCTACATACCAAGTATTTTCTTTGGTTTACAATTTTATATCAC
Organism: Irena cyanogastra; assembly: GCA_013397155.1. NCBI lineage: Eukaryota > Metazoa > Chordata > Aves > Passeriformes > Irenidae > Irena > Irena cyanogastra. The sequence goes on along the minus strand of VWZV01003253.1, from coordinate 265,834 downwards.
TGTTATACCTGAGCAGCCTGCATTTTACATGCATGCTTATCCCATGGATCTATCATATTTCTTCCTAAAGGCAGAGAATTTGAACTTTGTCTATTTCTTCAGTAACTCTTAGTTGGTAGTGTTTTATTTATTTATATATTACTGTATCCTTTCAGTTTCTTCCTTTTCTGGTATACCTATGCCACTAACCATGCAATTAGTTTATCACAATTAGGTTTCTCACTACTATCTACTGATCAGCTTTTTATTGCTGTTGCAAGAAACAAAGGACAAGTAATTGAAGCAGAACTTCAAAGGCTATGGCAGTCACCTCTCCATAAGAGTTCATCTGAACCATCCTGACTGTACTTCAGGCAAAAATTGATAAGTGAGAAGGATAAAGAAACTAAAGGTACATTCAAAGCAAGCTAGACTGCAGGTCCCAATTATGCGAACTAATTTCCAAAAAGGAATGAACTTCTAGTGACAAGGGTCTTACATTTGTATCAGTTCTGATCCTAATATCATCACAAAGTATTAAGCTGATTTATATGTCTCAGTTGCTGACCTATTAAGTGAATATAGTCATATTCATATCACTTCACAGTGTGGTTACCACAGCCTGGTCAGAGAGTGAGAAAACTAAGTTTTCCCAGGATCAGCTTGTGAGACTCTGAGCAGTTTTTAATATAAACAATGATAGCTTTAGTCTAAACAACCTGCAGGTGCTGTTTTTTCTTACTTTCTGTTTTCTTGTTTTAGGATGTTGAGCTAGCTAGCCAACCAGGTAGAATGTATTGATTAATTGACCAATCTGGTCCAGTTGGATCAGAACAGTGTATAAAAGAAGAAGAATTTGTAGTGAAGGTAGAATTTCTGCAAACCCAGCCTTTGCAGTCTGTGTCTTTTGTTACGATAACAGTGACATCACAGAGGTTTTAAAAGGCTAAATTCAGGAAAGTGAGAATTTCTAGAGTGGTATGATGTTGAAGAAACATAATAAGCAATTTTCTGGTAGGAATTCCATCTCCTGCAAGAAGAAGAATCAAAAAAACTAGTAGCAATAATAAGAACCATGTAATAAAGCCTATTAATATCATAACTATATACAGTGAACAGTGCTCTTTAGTGGAACTTCAGATTCTAGTTATATTTTCAGTTTTTTCTGATGGGTATTTGCTCCCTCAATTTTGATCGTATCAGGAAAGCCAGTTAATTTCTTTTTTGGAATCAAACAGTCCAAAAGCAAGCAGGAACACAACATAACAACCTATCTTAGAACTGAAGCGGAAGCCACCCTCATGACTTATTGGGATTCAGCCTGGAATACAAAAGTCAATGTGAGCTGAATCTAAAAAGAAAGGAAATGATAAGAAAAGGAAATTCAGATTATAAACCCAGGTGGTACAAAGTTTGCAGACCTCTTCTAAGGTGGCCAGAGCAATACCTGAATTCAGATCCTAAAAATACATACATATATACATTAGTTTGGTGACAGCTAACAGCCCTCAGACAAGTTCTGAGAGCAGATTCCCTGGGTGCACTTTGCCCTTAGCTACCCTAGCTATGACAGGCAGCATAGACATGAAAATCTTCAGAAGATAAGAGAAGCAAAATTCTGAGACAAAAGGACCACACTGTAATAAAAGCTTTGTTTTAGAGAGTATACATTTTCTGTACAAAAATCATATTTTCATCACCAATCAAAAGAAAACCAGAAGACATAGTGAGGGTTTAGCAGATGACATTTCTTGTCATGTGTTGTGCACAAGTGATCCTTTCTACAGCAGTTGGATTTACTTGTCTTAGTGTTTGTGGGTGTGGGAATATGACTGGATAAAATTAAATTTCCTAGATTATTTGCATAATAAAATCACCTTCCTCTTCCATGAGACCTCAGGCTAACTTCTTCTTACATGAATTTCCTGCATACAAAGCCACATTTTTGTAAAAGCAGGTTTAAATTTAGATGCACAAATATTCTTTTTCTGTTCTAAAAATGATGACCAACTCTTAGAAAACAGAAGTTTAGTTGAATGCTAAACCAGTGTCCACTTAATAATGACTTGTTTATAGAGAGGTTAAATAATCATCATCATCATTGAAGACAAAAGAACCTGTCTTCAGCTATAACCATATCCACAGATTTCACTTCACCTTCTTGGTGACTGAGAAAAAAGGTATCTGAAACTTGTGGTGGAGCAG
>VWZV01003253.1:215880-263600 GCA_013397155.1 Irena cyanogastra | reverse complement strand
TTTTTTTTTTTTTGTGAAACTATTAAAGCTTCCTGGAAGAATTATTCTTAAGCATTGAAACAGAAGAGATATAAACCAGTAAAATGAAACTGTATCTGCACTAATTAGCACTAGTAATTACTCTGTATAATACAGGAGAATAAATGTAAAATAGAAAATTAATTCTTAGGTTAAATTAAGCAGGAAAAAGCAGACTAGCATGATCAGTGCCAACAAAATCCCATATCTAATACCTATATATATATATATAATCCCATATCTAATATGGGATATATAGCTATATCTCATCTAATGTAGAATCTTTTTATTTTTTAAAGTTCTATAAACAGACAAAGTTGTTGGGTTATAAACGACCAAATCACCTGAATGGTTGACAACAGTAAACCCATTCTGTGCCATGTATACACATTGCTTAATGTCTGCAGAGGGGATAGAAAAGAATAATTATATTGATGTAAGAAGCATGAAAAGGACAAATAAGATAATTCAATGGGGAAATATTTCTACACTTCTAAATTTGAAATAACTTCATCCTAATAGGTGTGTATCTGGGAGCAGGACCTGATTTCAATACAGCAAAACAGTTATTTTGGAGATGCGAAATCTCTTTCCTGCACTCACAAAAGTAAGCAGTCAACACATAGAAGTTTTCATTGGATACTTCCTCTCAATGGCACCTTGTTCAATTATCACCAAGAAAGAAAATAATTTACTAATAAAATTGAGCTGTATGGAAAGTAGATCACTGGGTTCAAATAGAAGATAAGTTGCTACTTCTAGATTCCCAAATGTTTTTATTCCTTTCACCTCCCCTTAACTTTCTATCCTTTTTAAGATGCTAGAATGACACGAATCCTACAAACACCTTTGGGAATAAAATATTTAATAGTCTTAAATCTGAACACTGTAACAGTTTTCAACGCAATAGGAATCTTGGAAATTAAAAAGTAAATGGGCATCCTGTATCCTTTACCCTGCAGACATACACATGTACATACATCCTATATCTGAGAAAGGGGAGGCCTAAATGTGCCATCTAATTACAACCTAGCAAAGAGATTGGTTTTTATTAGAAATGAGATTTTTTTTCCTGCAGTGTAGAAGATGGTCCATGACTTTTTACATTGCAATTTTATATTACTCTTACTGAATACCAGTAATGGCAGATTCTGTCATTTCATTTGCAATGAAATCCTAAAGCCATGACTATAAAATAGGAAATGCAGGTTTAATTTTAATAACTCCTTCAGAATTTTCATGAGTATTTAATATTTATATGGTAGATTCCTTTATAAGCATTTGAACTTATATGTGTTATAGTGTTCTATTAAATATACACCTATAAATAACAGGGTTCTAAGCTTTCACAAGCAACTTTTTTCTTAAGGTGTATGGGAAGATAATTGTCCCGAAAAAAAGGTTATTTTCATCAACCCACTTTTAGTGTTGGGTAGCAGGTATTCACACCTGCCACAACACTTGTAAAACAGATGGTCAAAAGCCACAGTCATTAATTTTTGCATTAGAGACATCCAGGTACTAAAATTGTGGATAATCTGCTGAATTCTTTAACAAAGATCATTTATACAGGGAAGGTAGAAGCTTATTTGTATTTTGGACTTTTTAACCTGTTATAGCAGAGTAGTGATACATCATGTTGCATTACACTGCCTTCCATGAAATCTTACAGCATGTCAAGATAACTAATAACTTTCATAGTGTATCATGAGGAAATTTAATGCAGCACCAAAACTAACGTACATATTCAGTGTCCACACCTTTCCTTCCTACTCCATCTGGTAGAGAGACACCTTCCAACCTGGGGGAGTGTGTAAAAGGAATAAGCAGTTATTATCCTTCTACTCTCATGCAGGAGTCCCTGCAGCTTGCCCAGTGCCTCTCATCTGAAGAGATGGCGGTTGTTTATTCTCAGCCAATGCCTGCTGTGATTTTGTCGGTGCAATGGGTTTAATATTGTATCACATTTAAAAAGCCAGCCATCTGAGAAGCACTGAATTCAGTAAATTTCTCACAGCCTTTCCCTTTGTTTCAACATGCATAAATTTGCAACATGCAGTTTCTTTCTGGATTTTCACCTGAAATGAATCTGAAACTTATAGTGTGACACAGAAAAAACCTGCCTCAGCTAATGATGCACAGTAGAGTCTAGCTTAGATCTGTTGCAAAAGTCAGTTTCTTGACGATTTTACATTTTGGATATTGTACATGGTTCCAGGTCAAACTACAAATCTGTCAGGGTTGAATATTAATCAAGCTGGCCTCAATTTTAAATAGCTATGGCTGTAACAATTTTAAACCAGTTACGGCTGTTTTACATAAAGAAAATGTTCAGCTAAAAGTAGAGACATAGACCATTGTCTCCAACAGAAAAACTAGTAAAATTGCACTCTTCTATGTAACGTCCTTTTTCTTGTGTGTGATAAAAGGATAGCAGCTATCCATCTTGAGATTGCTGTACACAGAAGCCAAACTCCTCTCTACACAAGCAAAGGAATCATTTTAGTTGCAAGCCTAATGAAATAATAATCACTGGAACAACAGGTATAATTGCTGTCAGCTATTACTATGCTACTCCATTGGAGTGCATGATTCTATTTTGATTGTTCTTTTTCCTGCTTGGCAGATGGTGAATTGTCTTAATTATCTATTCACACTCTGAAACCTCTTTAACCTCAACCAATTGCCTTCTTGAAGACCATCAAGCAGAAAACATGTTCATCCAGCTAAGCATGATTATAAACTGTCTTTCTAATAATGCAGCAGTTTACCACTCAAAACAATGTTTATCCTATTACCCACAGTAAGAGGATCAGCTTCCTGTATTAAAATAAGCCATCCTCTGAGGACCCACGTCCTACTGCCCACCACGCTGACAACAAAGGAAAAATCAACATTGTAAGTCTACACTGCTTTCCTCCATCCAACATTTTGTAAAATATTCCTGCTCTCTGAGCAAAAGATAAGTATTCCTCACTTTTATAATCCCCCACAGATTCCTCAGGTTTTAGCTTTTATATTTTTCAGATTTTGTACTGTTTTAGTGTGTAGTTCCAAGCTTCATATTAATGGAGGGTAAGCTCTCTTCACAAAGTAGGCAGATAAAACAATTCCTTTCCTAGTTGGGGACCAAGGACAGCCGATCCAAATCTCATTCCCAAGAGCATAAACAACATGGACTGAAGAGAGAGAAACAAGAAGGATGGGACTTCATAACCTAAAGCTATAATTGGACAATTAACTCCAATATGCTAATGGACCAGAACTTATAAAAGTGTGAGACCTTGTGACTGGCCATCCATTTTTTGACCATTTTGGTTCATCTTGGGTGTAGCCTTGGCTGGGCTCTTGTGCTGCCCATGGTGTATCCATTGAGGCCTTTTAATAAATAAAATAAATACCTACTTTTTTCTTTAATTGTGTCTAGCCTCTGTTCTAGGTCAGCCTTCACAAGGCATCACCACTGACAGTAATAACTGTGAATGCAATCCCCTTGTACTCATTATGTGAGGAGCATAGAAAGTTCACCACTGGGAGTTACCATCTCTCACTCAGATACTGCATTAATTTTGCAGTTCTTAAAAGGGAAATGCCACGTTTCACTAATCAAAGATTAATGAGTTCAGTGTTTTCTGTTGAAGTATTTCCTAATGCAGAACAGGTTTCCATAACCACCACCAATACTCTCTCTTTTTCTCCATTTTTTATTTGAGTTGTAACACTGGGCAAAGGTCGTAGAGTCATGAAATCAGAGAATGGGTTGCATTAAAAGGGACATTGAAGATTACCTAGCTGCAACCCCTCTCCTATGGACAGGGACACCTTCCACGAGACCAGGTTGCTCAAAGCCCCATGCAGCCTGGCCTTGAACACTTCTGGGGATGGGGCATCCACAGCTTCTCTGGGCAACCTTACAGTGCCTAGCTGCAGTGCCTCACTATTAGTCATCAATTAGTCATCAATTTAGTAGACTTCTGTTACTTTAACGTCCTGTGAGACTTAAAGTCTACACAGTACACATGGAAACTCAGTTTAGAAAAAAATTAGCTGAAAGTCACTGATCAAAAGGTCTACATTCTCACAATTATGGGGACTCTTCTGTCAGGAGAGAAGACAGCATAGCTTGCACACAAAACATGAACAACAAACCACAAAAAACCCCAACAACTACAGGCAATGGCTCCTACTTGGAACTGAGAGATCAATTGTTCAAGGCACTGCAGGTAACTCTCCTTTACACAAACATAATTTAACTTTAGGACAAATATTGATTTAAAAATACCCAGTGAAACTTTATTTCATAGATGTTTTTCAGAGATGCAGAATTGCCTTCTTCAGTTAAAACTTCCTTAAATTCAGAAGACTGTGTGGTGCTCTGTTCCAGTATGGGATGAAAAGAATTCTAAAACCTCAGAGATGCTGTGAAAGAGCACAATTATCTTCTAGACAGTCCTATTTAAAATAGTATATTTTCTATCTTCACTATATCCAGGAAAGCTCACAGCAACATCATATGGAAATTCTGAACCCACTATATACATACATACACACATATATACATACATATATATATATTTATATATGAAATACATAAATTGTCTACATGTGCAAAAATGCTTGAATGTTAACATAAATTACAAACTTTAATAAAGAAAAATTATTTTCTCTAAAAAAATGTAGTAATCACAAGAATAAAGATCAGTCATTACTTGTGAGAAACAGAAGAGAGGCTTTAAAAGTATTTAAATGTTTGATTAGAATACTGCTGTTCAAATGCGAAATTCACTAATAATTTTTATTATTATTACTATTAATATTATTATTTTATTTTCATTATTTCACTCTATTTCAGCTTTTGTCTCAATCTACAAGGCTTAGCATTTTTTTAACTTTTTTTCTTCTTCCCATCACACTAGGGCAGGGAAGGGGGATTGAGTGAGTGGGGGTACTTGTATTGGTTCTGGTTCAGAGCCAAACTAGGACAGTACTGTACTTAGTTGTCAGCTTGGGTTAAACCACAGCATAAAGAAAAGGGAAAAATTGGTGTAAACTGAAATTCCTGAGTGTATGAATTAGATGTCTTTAAAGAATGCCTTGTTTTTCATTCTAGCTACTTGGCTACTGCTGTTAATTAAATGGATTTAGGTATTCCATCTAATCTGCAGAAAATATTTCCAAGTATTGATCTGCTACTAAATTATCATATTTATTATACAAGTCTGTCCTTGTACAAACCATAGAAAAAGACTCACTATTTCTTTAAAATAATATGAACCTTTAAAACTGCTATTTTTAGATCGAGATTCACATTCTGTGAATTTCACATTTATTTTATGTTAGGATTTGAGAACACCATTGCCAATTTGATTTCTTCCATTACATCTAATTTCTCTTTCTGTCTCCTGAGGGACATATTCCCTTCTACTGCCCAGGTATAGATAAATTATCTCCTCTGACAACCCCACTCAATTATCACTGTCTAAAATTTGGCATTAAAGTCAGTGTGTTTTGTTCTTGGATTTCCCATGCTGACTTCCATTTACAGTTACGAGTGAAACACAGTTATAGTGAAATCAAATATGCCATAGAAAACATGACTACGAGTAATTCCCAAAGTGCTACAGTAAACCCTTAACAATGGCAAAAAAAGAAGTAACTAAGCTTTCTTGGCTACAAAAAGAAAAAAACCCAAACAACTGAAAACCAAAGGAAAAAAAAAAGAACAAAACCAGCAACAACAACAACAACAAAAAACCCCAAAAGCAAGAAACTTTTCTGACAGACTTTCTGTACTGCCATCATTTTGGGCAGGTTTCTGTATGGTGCTATTCATTTTTGTTTGACACTGATGTATAAAGTCTATGATGTTCTCCACATGACTCCTCTTGGTGTTTCTTCAAAAGTGTGCTCTGAGGCCAATACACTCCTGAACAAAGAAATTGTCTTTCCACCACCTCTTTCAGTGATGCATCAATAAGAGATGGGAAGAGAGAAATAAGAGACTTAGACAAAACAGAAAAATAAAATAGCATGACCCAAACATCAGTCCTTGTAATTTTCCAGTTGAAAAAAGGTAAGTTACAACAGCAATGAATGCAGAAATTTGCCATATTTAAATTCATTTTAGGTCTTCCAGCGTTTTAAAAAAATATAGAAAGAAACAAATATGTTTCAACTGGCCAACAAGTTTAAGTGAAAATTAATCATAATAATTAATTTACATTTTAAAAAAATTACATTTCCTTTCTCCAGCATATGCTTTCATATTTCATTACTTAATCAGATTATCCTCTAAGACTTTCTTACAGAATCAGGAGTTTCTTACCCAAACACAGCATTCATACATTATCAGCAGTTAATCTGCTTTTCCAGACAATCTCAATTGTCTATAAAAAAAGTCTGCATGTAATTCAGGTTGTATTTTCCCCATCTGATCTCAGCTACTGATTTTATGTTGCATGATTTGTCCTTTATAATCTGATATTGCTTATTCTAAGGGCAACATGGACAGTGTATCAAATTCATATCTTCCTCCTGTTCTTCCTCTCTATCACTTCTTCTCAGCAGAACATATCAAACAGCATCCAATAAATAGTGTGAAATCTAGTTTAGGCCCTACAGCACAAAAATGACCTCTAGACTCTACTACCCACACACAAATTTTAATGACCTGTAAAAGAAAAAGAAGTGGAATGAAAAACTCAAGCATGGTGACTGAAATACTTTCTCAGTGCTCACAGATCTTGATGCAGTCCTAGATTAAAAAAAAAGAAACCATACCAATCAAACAAAAAAACTATCCTGGTATATATGTTCCACCTTTTTTCTCTGGTATTGAAAAAGTATCAAAGTAGATGTGCTATACCAGACTTCAGTACCCAGACTGCTTTCACTCAGACACAGCCCCTTGCTTCAGGGTGCTTTTTCCCATCTGAATTTCATAAGGGATCTGGAAACTGAAAGCAGACTCACAGTCTGCAAACACCGCATTCTATGAGAAAAAAAAAAATACAGCTCATTGACACAGGCAAGCCACTGCTTCTGCCTCAAACCCCTTCATGGTGCCAGGCTCCCATTTCACCGCCTATCCGAGCACAGTGGGAGCTATCACTTGCTCTGCCACAAAGAGCAGTTCAGGCAAGAGGAAGCAATCTGGTAAAGCACTAAGCAGTGCCTTATAACTCTTTTTTTATGCCATTTAACTCCAAATCCAGCATTTGAGCTGTCAGTTCAATGGTTTGGAAGGTCTCTTGGTTTTTATTGCATCTAATGTATTTCTAGGTTCCCCGATAAATAGATTATACATAAATATTTGAGACAGCATGGCTGGAATTCTGCCCAAACAGTTGTAAAAGTAATTACAGCAGTTAAGGTCAATGTAAGGACTAGCACATTAATATTGTGGCACAGCTTAACCTTTTTTCCTGATGCTCTGAAACGCAAGCTGCTTCCTAAAGTAAGCGGTGCTACCTCCTATTTGAATTAAGATTCAACAGTCCACAATTCAAAAACAGATGAGAGGCTCATAATAGGGAGCTAATGTGGTTCTAGTGTCAGGTGAGTGGGCAGAACAACTTCCACCTGCAGGTCACCAACTCATCACAACACAGCTGTGTGCAGCTGAGGGCTGTCACTGCCACAATAGCTGGTCGATGCAGTGCGTGGGATGATGCTCCCAGATCAGTTCCTAGTGGACAGATACATATATCATTTAAAACAACGTAAATCTCTCACAACTGCCACTAATTGGCTCGCTTCACAGCAGTTTCAGCAGCAAGGCTGCAGATCTCAAAGCCACTGAAATTAAACAGTTATCTAACCCCTAGAAGTGTTCAATCCAGATCAGAGAATAAAGTAAAAGGTTCAGTGAAAAGCAGCTTGCACTGGTGCTGTCTGTGCTGTCCATCTTCTTGGGGTAATTGAGATTCTTATTTTCTAAGGCTGTCACTTTGACATCTTCCATCAGCAGCAACATTCACTCGATCTTTGCATTTCATTTTGTTAAGAGGAGAGAAGAAGCAGGAAGGAGAAATGGGAAAAGAAACCTTGCCGAGTGAAATTAAGAACTTCAGTATAGTAATCTTATTTACCTCTGAAAACTGATTGAACCCCAAACTTGCAGTGACTTAACAAAAAAAAAAAAAAGGTAAATTTCTGATTGTTTAGTACATGAAGAACAAATAGCACAGTGATATTTCACCTTTAAGTACTTGTCCATTGAGTCCTTTTTCCAAAGCCAGACTGGATGAAGCTTCAAAATGAGTTATATGAGACACAAAACAGTCATGTCTATTTCCTTATTACATGAAATTATGTTATTAAAAAGACTCTTCTGTGAATTAAGTCATTCCTTTCCCAGTAGTGGTATTTCTTCATGTTACTGAGATTGTAAAAGAGAAGTGTAATTAATCCACTGTCCCTTTATCAAGACCAATAAACAGAGAGCAATAAAATATAATCTGATTGTGCCATTATCTCAAATGAATATTTTATCATCTGCTAGCAACTAAATAATAAATTATTTTTCAACAGCTTTTTAATAAGATGAGAGATGATCAGTGCATGCTATTAAATGTTTTAATACCCAGTCTGAATAATCAGTCTGTTTTCTGTGAAAAAAAGGATGTCTTTTTGCATCTCTTTGGAAAAGCACAAAAATTTTGAGACATACAAGGACTAAAAATAAGGTGCTTTGGTCAGGAGCAAACTCAAAAGTTCTTAAATTTTGCACATTGAATTTCACTTTCAGGTGGTATCAGGAGAAGTCATTTCACTGATTGCAGATGGGGCCCATAGTAACATCAACCTGCAATCAGATATTCATCCCAAGGTCAGTATTTGTAATGACCTTCATATGAGCAATCACAAATTTGGAGGTTATAAATTCGCATTAATGTGGATTTCTAGTCAAGCACAAATGCTACCAGTCCTTCTTAATGCTAGAACAAGAGATTCACTTGGCATCCAATTTTTGGTTCATTTTCTCCACTTCTCATTAAGTCTGAAGGTACCTATTTTTAACACACTATCTGGAACACTAATCTTACTGAATTAATAGCAAAATAATAACACTACTATTAATACAAGCAATATCAATGCAGGAAACTACGGAACAGATGCATCTCATTTTCCAGTCTTCCCAGGTTTTTTCAATTAATTTTCTCTTTTTAGTAGGCAAAGGACTTTAAAAATTGCTCCTAAGCCCATCTTTCTTGGATGAAATTCACAGCTGCTCAAACACCCTGTAAGTGGTACTGTATATAGGAGATGGATTTCAGGGACGAGTAGAAATAGAATATTTTCACTTGGAAAACAATGTGTATTCAAAAAATGTTTAAATCTTGCACACATCTGTGATAAACTGGCCTAATTTTGTTCCCCTTCTCTAAGCCAGCTCTATTCTGCCATAAGTGGATAAAAACTGGTTTTGCCATTCATGTGTCTGATTATTGACACATAAGTGAACACTTTTGAATTGTAGAGCAGTGTGCTGTCTCTCCAGTAAGACTATTGCTTACAAGTGCTGGTCGTAAAAATCACATTTACAAATGTAGACCCTTTGGATTTCTGGTGTAAGGAGCAATGGCAGCTTAGGCATACACATCTTTCACACACAAAAGAGCTCCAAAATAAACAAATGCATTTGATAATTGTAAAAACTATATTTTACAAGTATATTTCCAAACACCACAAATATTTCTCTTCTAAACAGATGAAGTTATTAATTTTTAACACTTGCACAGTTCTTGTCATGTTTGAAGCACTCTACAAGAATTAGATAATCAAGTTTTCCACCGCTCAGATAAGTTGTGAAGTATCAGAACTGGAGCTTGGTGACTGCAGACATTTCAACCCACCCTCAAACTAATAATACACATCATTACCTAAATACAGCATCACATTCCAAATAAATGTAGACATTAATAAGCAAATGAAAAAGGCTATCTCTGTCAAAAAAAAAATCTAAAAGAGGCTTCTTCACCTCTAATACCTCATTGAGACCTCTAGATTTAATCCCTTCTGACTGGTACAATTTTGGGGACTCACCAACCAAACTCAATTGATTTTTTTTGCACAGTATTCATTCTACTACACAAAAGATGAACATGCAAGGGTGGAATATTTTAGAAAAACCCCACAACTTTCTGTTGTCTTACTTTAGTTATCTCTATTCCATTGTCAGAGAGATAAATAAAGGCAGAGAGAAACAATTTCAGCTAATACAAGTTTAGTTGCTAGTACCAGCACACAGGTAATGCTTAAAAATATTGCCAAATATCACTTTCCTCAGGACTACTCAGCATTCTATTAGCTCTCATCATTTCTGAGCACCTTACTAAGCATTTTGCTTAATAGTACTGAAGCATTAGGTTTAATAAACAACTTTTTCACACGCATTTTCTAAAACAGCTCCTCAAGTGTAAAGTGGGTTTCTACTTGACTTTCCGTTTGCCTTGAAATGACATGAGACTCCTAGAGCTTTAAGTACATTGCTAAAAATTTTTCTATGTCTGCCTCAATACTTAATTTCAGCTGATCCATGATATCATGAAATGAAAATAAGATCAATGACAAGAATGCTTAAAACTTTCTTGAACTGCAGAGCAATTTTCATCTTTTGCAGAGCAAGAACCCACCTAGGTGTTACTTAAAATATTATGGCTTTATTTTTTCTGTGTATGTTTGGATACATACCTGGTTTTCAACAGCTGAAATATTGGAATACTGAGAAATTACACAATGTGATAAACATTGTACCAAATGATGCAATCTAGTCTAATGATTCGTAACATTTCTTAACATTATACTACAGTGTAGAACTTTGTTAGTATAAATATATGGATGTATCTGCTCATATAATCAGAGGTCTCGGGTGCACATAAATGTGATTATCTCAAGTGAGCCAAATATTTATTAAGCAAGATTTAGTTGCCATTGTAAAGGAGGACTCTGTAGGAGAGATAGAACCACTGTCTATCACTGTGCTCATATACGTACTTTTATATACCTTTTTCATTTAATTTCTGTAATACACATTTAAAGGGAGACAAATACCATGCAAAAACATGAAACAAAGCCAGTAAATATTACCAGATTCTCTAGCTTCCACCTTGCTACAATCACTCTATATGTGACCATAGTTTTAATGTTGCAAGAATCCTTGTAGGGATATCAGTAAATGACTGCTGTAACAGGCTTTTTCCACCTATTATAACTTCATTGCTCCCTTTTAACAAATCTAAATAAAATATAAAATAACTATAATATAGATGGAAAAGTACTAATTGATTCATTTCCATGCTATGAAACTTTTGACAGGTCATTCAGAGACTGTACTCATAAACTTGCTGTAGAACCAATTTAGGACAGGATGAAACCAGCTACCAAATGTACAATACACATCATTTACATTTAATCCACAGCTACAATCTCACTTTCATTTCTTCGCTGACATCTCAGGGTGCCAGCATAGAGTAAAACTATGAGATGTTAAGAGAATTACATTACTATTTGGATCAGAAATAATTCACTTTTTCTATTAAGAACTTCACATATTCAGGAACACTACAAGGTTATATAAAGGCAGATTCCAAACACTGATAAATTATGTGTGTTTCTCATACAAGCTGCTTGAGGACAGGGCAAGAAAACGCCGATATAGAATACAAATGCTTTGTGAATCAGCATCACTGAGGATATATTAAAGAAATATCAATGACACGCTTGCTTGTTCTGCTATAAAATCTTCTATCAAGGTGAAGATATACATACCTCTTCAAAATTCTTCACGAGTCTTTTCTACGCCTTCCCCAAGTCCCCCTATAAATAATAGATTTCAACTACATCTAAAAACCTCTCTTTGAAAGCGCACCAGTAAGATAACAGTTGTGTGGTTTCACCACAGATAATTGCTGAGATGCTACTTTTCTGCTGAATATATGCAGGTTGTCTCACTACAAATATGTTTGGTTTTCAGTCAAAATATAGTATTGTCACAAGCAGCAAGTTAGCTGGAGAACATTAATATTGTGATTGATTCATTTTGTCTGATTCATTGTTTCAGCAAATCTGTCCTCTGCAGAGCTAAATGATCTAGAGATGCTAAACTGAGGATAAAATGGACCAAAGGATACAAAATTTAATTTAGAGCACTAACAGATTAATACCCTGCACAAAAAAAAAAACAACCCATCAGATGCTCTGATTAAATGCTGATTTCCACTGGTTCAACACAAATAGGATCTGCACTCTGTTGGCAGAGATTGAATTTTCTCAAACAGGGATCATTGACACAGCAGACCATAACATCTTCTTTAAAAGCATTTTATGATCCATTTACGCAACATGAGAGCAATTACAGACAAGTTCTGCCAGCATGGCTACTTCCTGCACATATTATATCCTAATGTCAAAAAAACAATGGAGTTCACTAGAAGGAAATAAACACTATGTGTTTAAACAGTCTCATGTTTCCACAACTAAATCTAGTTTTCTTGTTCGTCATTAATATTGTTACTATGTAAATTCTAAGTATTGAATGCAAACAGAAGGGGAAAGGAAATGAAATAATGCATCTATGGTAAATTATGATCTCAATTTATCATCCTCTCCCTCCCTTCAAGAATTATAAGCCCCTCAAAAACAGAAGTCCAAAATTAAAATTTGCAAATCATTTTTCCAAACAGCTATTATTAACCAGAATAGGGGCTCTGATGAGCATGATTTCCACGATTATCTACATAAAAAAGGTAAAATAACTGTCATTGTCTTGTTTTCATTTTCAGAATTTGACCAGTGTTCCAGGGCCACACCCAGTAGCTGCTTGATTGTATACAGAAATGGCTTAATTTACCTCTAGCAAGTGCACTTAAAGCACACCAAAGCCAGAATCTGTGTGTTCCTTTCAGTATTTTGGTGGAATTAAAATAAATCATAAATGCTTAGGCATATCCTGGTTCATAGACAAAAAAGACCAAGAGGTTGCCAGCTGTGGTGTATAAAGGGGGTGGATGGATGGATGGATGGATGGATGGATGGATGGATGGATGGATGGATGGATGGATGGATGGATGGAAAGTTAAGAGGGTACCATAAAACTATTTTGCTCTGGCAAACCGCAGAATGAGCTTCAGAAGATTTATCAAGACAGATTTTAAATGTGGTAAGGCACAGTTTTGTAGCATTACGGGCAGTTAAGCAGCAGAAAAAAAAATCTTCTAAAAGGGCTGTAAATCTACTTAGCATGCATACAGATCTAACCCTTCTTTTGTCTCTGAAGAAAAAAGAGAATTGTTTATGCAGTGAGATTTGATGCAAGTGATTTGGCTTCTAGTTTACACAGCTACATAATCCTTGCAGAGAGGGAGGTGCTCTGAATTGTCTTCTGTGGAGCC
This sequence comes from Irena cyanogastra, assembly GCA_013397155.1. Lineage (NCBI taxonomy): Eukaryota > Metazoa > Chordata > Aves > Passeriformes > Irenidae > Irena > Irena cyanogastra. Next base: position 250,188 of record VWZV01003253.1, on the reverse strand, counting down.
TTATCTTCCTTTACTGACTGAGAGAGGAGAGGTTGAGGGGACGGCAATTGTCCCTTTCATTTAGGTGCAAAGACCTGAATATTTCTCCTTCATCTCTGCCTCCCGTGCTGAAAAATGTTTTGGTCAAGCCAAATTATTTCCGGAGCCGGAAAAATATTATTTGAGAAAGAATGTGGTGATTTAAAAACAGAGAAAAAAGCTGTTGTTAACAGCAGGGAAAATGCTATGTGTTTGTTGTAAGCAGCAAAGCCTGTGGATGGACCAGTAGGGACCTGAATAAAACAGCCTTGAAAGCCATTTCACTACATTCAATTATAAATGTATAAATACTTTTATAAGCAGAAATATGGAATTAGAGCCACAGTTCTTATCTCAACAGCATGAGAGAGCCTTACAATCAAGGCTGTTTTCATTTTTGTCACCTGTGCTGTCAATTAGCTTTGTGTTCTTGCACATAAAAGTACTTGTGTTTGCCTTCATGGTCACATCCGGAGTTAAAGGTGCTTATGCACATCAGGTCCAACACCTCCTTGCTGTTTCTGACAGCAAGCTCCTCTGCAATGTTCAGGATGTGCTTCCAGAAAGATTGTCAGGATCCAGTTCATCAGTGATCCAAGGAGAGTTCATGGAACCTCAAGGGATCAAGTGCCCAAGAGGTCTAAACTATTTCAGTGGTTCTTCTTGAGGAAGAAACAGAATTGGATGAGAAAATGCAGAAAAATTTCATATGAATCTTTTTCAGGTTGGGTTTTACCTGCCATGGTACCAAGGGATGTGCCATGCTCCGGGCGACTCTGAGGCAGAGCAAGACAAGTGTCAAACCAGTTTATACCTCTTAGGCACTTGGTCCACTGAATCTGTGTATCCTCCTTGGAGCCCTGAGGATCGACCTTGCTGTTATTGATAGAGGTTAAGAAATGCTCAGACCATGGAGCTGTTTCCATTGAGCACCACTGAGAAGTTAATAAAAAATGCAGATTGATAATGGTAAAGAGAACTGGGCAAAAATCATCTGCTGCTAAGCAAAGACACAGTGCACACTGAAGTTACTTCCCTGGCGGAAATATTAGATAAGGAGTCAGATTTGTTAAAGAGGAAAACCATTAAATGTTTAGGTGAACAAGGTCAGAACTGGTGGCTGCTGTGTCATACCAGCACCTGAGTGGTGGCTGAGGGCAGGTTTTGCTGGGGGCAGGTGGAGAGCAGGGGACAGTGTAGCAGCAGACGTCGGCATTTCTCTGTCATAGGTACTCATTTTGACCAGGGAGCAGGAAATACTGGCATTGGAAATGGGGATGCTAGGGATCTCTGATATGATGCTGAGAGACCAAAGTAGCTCAAATGTTTAGCTTTGCTACCACCCTGGAAAAAAACTCTAGGTACTGGTTGCCCAAAGATGTTTTCCAGAGATTTATTTTTAATTATCCTGATGTCATGGTTTGACAGGCAGGTAAAGAAGCCCCTGAGAAATTAGACACGCCTCTGTGAAAAACACATGTTAAACGACGAAAAAAACGCGGGAGGAGTTCTCTTTCTTTTCCGGTCGACAAGAAGGTAACACGCTCCAGGCCCCTTTCTCGGCCAGGCCAGGCCGGGCGGCCCTGCAGGCGGGGGACCGGACCCCTTCCCCCGGGGCGCCTGCCAGCCCCTCCATCGGCTGCCGAGCAAGAGAGAGAGGGTGCTGCGGGGCCGGCCTTTTTCTCAGAAGCCCGCCGGGCTCTGTCCCAGGCCGGGCCGGGCCAGCTCTGCCGCGGTGGGGGGTGGCCGGGCCCCTCTGCGGGGATCCGGGGGACGCCGAGCCCTGTTCTGGCCGGGCCAGGCCCCTGCAGCTGCCATGCGGGAAGCGGGGGAGGCTGCGGAGCCCTGGCCGGAGCAGGGCTGGCAGTGGCTGTTAAGATCTTGCCCTCAGATCCCCTCCCCCAGCACGGCTGAGACCAGGAGCAGCCCTGCAGCTGCACAGAGTGGCCTTGCGGCTGGAATTGAACGCAGAGAAAACCAAAGACCAGCCATGAAGCCGATCTTGACACAGCCCCAGCCGCAGGTCTTGCCACAAGTTACCGGTGAATCAGGTGACCATTTGAAGGGCCCAGGCAACATGTTAACCCTTTCAGTGCTTCCCGCTGCTCCCCGAGTGAGAAGAGGAACAAGATGCAAGTCAGGCGATGTAAAAGAACGGGAAGGAGACACATCATTGATCAGTTGAGGAAGGAAGTTAAGTCCCAGACAGCAGGGATGAGAAGATGCTGTTTAGAGCTGAAATCCTCTTGGAAAGCTATAGAGAAAGACTCTTTTTCCTTATAACACATGAGATTATGGGGAGATGAAAGTGTTTCAAGGTTGATGTCGAGCAAAAGTCTCCATGTTGAAGCAAGCAAACGTGAAAGTAGGTGAGATCCCGTGAGAAGTAGGAACAGAGAGGGAGAGAGGAAGAGTCCTCTACTGCCACAGGACAAAAAGGCAGATCTCTGTTCCCAGGGATGAGGACAATTTTAGAGATAGAGAATGGAGACTTTTGCCTTTGAACTGTTCATTTTTAAAATAATACCCCATAAATCGACATGGCCCATCGACAGACTGTGGGAAGGCTTGTTGAGATGGGAAGGACTTCACGAGAGCAGATTTTCCTCCGGACGGCTGCTAGTCGTGAGAAAACCACGAGAGAACGGTGTTTTCCGTCTTGTAGAGAAGTCTCCAGAACCTTAACAAGAGGGACTTTTCTCTCTGAGTGAACGCTGCAAACTGTAGTAAGAATATGTCAGAAGTGGTAAACTGACTGGGAGTTTGAGTTTAGTTCTTTACATTGTCAGTGTTCAAGAGAAGTGAGGTGGGGGAGGTGAAGTGGTCTGAAGGGTTTGTTGTGATTCTTATTACTTTTTGGTTACTGTCAATAAATTTTCTTTATATCTTTTTTAAGTTTGAGCCTGCTTTGCCTTTCTCCTAATCCTATCTCACAGCAAGAAGTAAGTTCATTGGCCGAGAGGTCTCAAAATTAGTGAAAAATTCTGAATTGGCAAACTGAAACCACGACATGAAATAGTGTTTCTGCCTGGTTTTGAACTGAAACCACGACATCTGATCACCAGCTCCATGGAGCTCAGCAACAGCCATGCTCACCAGCACATGAGCTGCCAAAAAAAAAAGGAAATAATAAAGGATGTATTATAATTATTCCAATAAATTACTTGGACAGAACACAGAATCTTCCCCAAGTCCATTATTGCAGCAATTATCCCCAGGTCCATTAGTGTCATGTTATTTGGGTAAAATTTAGAGGATTTAAGTGTAATTTGACAGATTTGAGAATAATTTGGGGGATTTATGGGGCTCATAAGGTTAAACTGTGGGCTAAGTGAAACTTGCAGACAAGTGACAATACCTGAGGAACTTAATCACCGTCCACCTTGCTCCCAAGGTGTGAGAGTACCACCAGCACTGGCACCAAGATGGAGAACACCAGCAGAGCTATGGTACAATCCTCAGAAGACAGACAGAGTTTTGGGGGGCATTTTCCATCTCCCTCGGCATCCAGCAACAGTTTCTGATAGTTAATATCTCTGTTATTACCCACCCTAACATAAAAAATGGGGGATGTGGGGGATCACCAGGCATTGTCTGTCCAAGGTCATCCATCAATGTCCTTTGCAAATGATTCTTAGGTCACTTCTGAATTGGTTCTCCATTACATAAAATAATGATGATAGTTCAGGTACTATGCTGACTTTCTCCATGCACAACACAATTTAGGGAGAGCACACAGCACCAATTCCTGCACTGATTCCTTATCCTTGTGTTTGCAAAACTCATTATCCATTAGAGATGGCTTTTTCCATTCAGACTTAACAGCTGTGGAGGAACATGATACAAAATCACAACATCCTTCAAAATGGAACAGTTGTTCAAAAGATCCCAATAATACAAAATAAATAACACAGTAAGTAATTCAAAATAGTACAATCAATCAAAAATGTCTGCTGTGTAACATCTGCCCAATGGCTTCAACATCTCCAGGATTCCAGGATTATTCAACTGGATTTTCAGAATAGAAGGTAAGTGACTCCACAGCTTTTATCAGCTTTAAAGTATGCTCATGAGATTTTTTTCTCATTACTTGCTGGTCTTCCTTCCTTTAGGGCCATTGCCCACCATGGGAACACCTGTGGCTGTCCAGACTGTTCCTGGTGTAGACCAGCTATCTCTAGGCCTCGGGGAGAAAGCTGCTTTCAGGGTGGTCACCATTGCTCTTATTGCTAAAAAAAATCACTATAACGGGATGGAAAAATAATAATATGAACTTGAACACTGTATGTATCTATATGTAAGCATATATATATAAATATAATTACTAGTAATGTTAGATTCATGTAAAAATATTATTTTCAAAGTACAGAGGTTGTATTTTAACTGGGACACCAAATAAGAGCAACTTGCCTTAAACACTCCAAGTTAAAAAGACTTGGTATTTCACACATGGGAATTTCAGACAGACCCAATCTGGTGGAAAAAAAAAAAAAAGGCCAAAAAAGTTGGGAAATTATAAAAGTTGTTTGTGGTAAATGTCCCTGGAGAACTCAGCATCTGGGACATTGGAATCCTGGTGGACCAATCTCTCCATCTCATGGCAGAAGAAGCAAATTAATTGAAAACTCCCATCATACCCTGATTACTCCTTCACTGTTCTAGTAGCCTAGCTAACCCACAGAGCAGCTCCTGATGCAGAATCAGGGGATTGAATTGACTACCAGCAGGATCAGGGAATCCTTTTCACCAGGACCTATGTGCCATTTTTTGCCAAAGAATAATTAAATTCTTAATGAGAGTCATCCACTCTTGAACCCATGATCAACAGGTGAGCAACACCACTGGAGAGGATGTGCCAGGTTTTGCTGCTGCTCAGAAAGATGTAAATGACTTTAAAAAAAAAAATTCCCAGTGAACACCTTGCTTTCTTGGCTAGCAAACATTAAGTTGGCCTGTGCAATGCTGCAGTTTAATTACAGAGAAAACTTCATGGGTGTGCTGTTCCTGCATTCAGGAAAATACTGAGTAATCTATTCTCCTCAGCAGAGAACTGCGCACAAGTGCCTAAAATAAAAATAAATAAAGAAAAATTATCGTCTCTTTGCCCAGACCTCAGAACAGAGTTTAAATGTATAAGGGAAAAATTAGTCTATCAGAGGTGCTCTGATTGAAAGAAAGACTACAATATGCAAAAAACAACCAGCTTGTAACCTGACTATGTAAAAACCTGAAGAATGGATAAATGAATGAATGAATGAATGAGAGGCCAGGATAAATAGAAGAGTTTGCTCACTCTAATTATAGCAGTAGATAAACTATTCTGGAGGACCTTTTACAAATGCCAGTAAATATTTGTTCCAAGTTTTTATCTCAAAACCTCCTTACATAGAAATCTGTCCCAGGAAATGCTGAAAGAAAGATTGTTTTCTTTCACTAGCTGAAAGAAGACATTTATTATGCGAAATACCAGGAAAATGCTTTATCTTGAAAGGTCTTTTATTGTTTGTTTCTTATTACTATAGACTCAAAAAGTACTTCTAGGGACACCATATAGGCCACCCCAGAAACTACTGGAGTTGTGCCAAAGAATAGGCCCAAAACATATTTGAACCTGAGAATTCTAGGAAGAAGAAAGTTGTTTTATTTTTAAAAATGTGTATCAAGAAGTATATTGTCTTTGAAAATAAATTCTCATTTTTATCAAAGGCGTATCTTACAAAATCTATTTAAATTTATCTATGTTGCGGTTTACTTCAGGATCCTGTGTATTCTAGCAAAGTAATCGAAGCAATTAGTGGAAGAGGAGTCATTGCAGAGGTAGTTTTCTCTCTGTATGTTAGAAAGATGACCTGTTCCCACTCTGACAAGAACCAAAAATATCATCTTTGAAATCCAAAATCAAGTTGAATGTTTTTACTCGAACACATTAAATATTTAAATACATGTTTAACAGCTAGTTAATGTGCACATACACCGTAACATTCATTTAGCTTCCTTGACAATATTTAACTCTCTTGGACCACTTCAGGGTTATGAAAATACAGAACTTATTCACAAGCTACAGGGCACAGTTATTGGTCATAGTTCATGGTTCTCTGCATAGTCTACAAGCGAAATTATGTCCTGATTTTCATTACAATATTACATGCATTTTTCAGAAGCGTTGACTCCTTTCCCAAATTTCTATTCTCAGATTCATTGAGAAGGAAAATGGGGATTGTGAAATAGGTAATATCTCCTTTCCAATGCTATAAATCCCATTAGTGAAACTTCTTTGAAGAAATCTTCACAGATGTGAGCTAAGCTGGGGAGAATAAGTGACAGCACAGACGTCACTACTCTGTGCAATAAAACAGCAGTACTTGCAGATAATTCAGAAAATCCACAAACTGAGCTGCATTTTTGGATCTATCAACTAAGTCTGATGGCCTCAAACTAAAAACAGGCATGATATATTTTGTGATACAACTATTGTTTCAAAGAATCCCTAGAATAAATTATAAGCCCTAGCACAATTCTCACTTTGACACATCACTGAAATAAAGGAATGTGGACTAATTCCATAATACCAGCAAAATTTTGGTCACTTGATTTCAATTTTAAGACCATTTAGAACATTGCATTTTTCAATTCATCAGCAATTAATTCTCTAGAAAATAATAATCTTCCACCCTGACTTGTCACAAATGTCCCTACAAATTTCTAAATTTTGCTCTTAAAAAGAAAATTGTTTTCTTTAATGTAATTGCAACATAGCACCTCAGCACCACAAATTAAATTATCTTAAGGTTTGCAGTTTGGGTTTGTGGGTTTTTTTAATTTGTTTTTTAATGGGACTTAGTCACCCAAGTTATTTTAAATTTATTCAGGGGAAAAAATAAACAAAAAATCTTACGAACACATCACTACCTTCATCTCAGGTCGAATAAAGATTTAAGATATGGTACACCAAAACAATGAAAAGGTTTAAAGTGGAAGCAATTGCTCCTCCACCTTACCTTCTGAAATATTTATGTGGTCCATTCTATGAATCAATACATTCTGCAGCATTTTAGCAGTCCCTAGAGTCATAACTGAATTGTTTTGAAAGGAATACTTTCAGTGGAAATTTGCAAAGACAAATCACCCGAGGTACAATGGGTGAAAGCCAAACACATATAAAGTTTACTTATCCAATAAACAGGTCTTGCAGGGGAGCTGCATGTAGTAGCTCTTGGATAAAGGAGGCACCTTCATTTTTTAAAGTGTTTTGGTTTTTTTTTCTTAACAGATGACAAAGCCAAACAAAAGCATGTGTATATAAATAGAGGTTTGTCTCTTCTGGCCTTCTTACATTACCTATTTCAAATGATATTTTTTTAATAAATCTTTATCATCACACATTGTCACACAGAAATCTCTGCTTTTCTGAATTCTTAATCTGCTTTGGCCTTCCTACAATTATAGTTTACTCTTTCTCCTTCCTATCCCAGTGTCCGTAGACAAAAAGGACTACTGATTGTTGACAGAGAGCTGCTATCAGGATTCAACACTTCCTTCACGTACACACCCTTTTTCTCCGTTCCACTTATTCGGAAGATGAATACTGGAATGGGAATGTCATCAACACATTACCATAATAATAAGTTTCTATATTCAGAGCATAAAATGCAAGCTAACAGGTATTTCACTTACCTTCAGAAGAAAGTAAGCACATCTATTCAACAATTTCAGAACTGATTCAGAAGCTCCAAACTGATTGAAATTTTGATCCATATCTACATCTCATGTGTCATACACATCTACATCTCATGTGTCATATATTTGTATACCCTATATAAACCCTTTGCATTCTCAATAAAATTAGCTTCTGATACAGCTCAGTTGTCTCTATCTCTCCACTGCTGATACTCCCAGGCCAGACAGAAAACCAGCTACATATTTCCCTACCTGAAGACTGCAGTTTTCAAGAGAATGGATATTACCATGCAATCCCATTTATTTTCACAGGTACAGAAAAAAACCTTAAAAGCAGTTATTCAATGAAATTATTTCTCTCAACTGATGCAAAGCACTTTCATATCTTCTGCTTAACTATGTCCACTTAAAGCTTATTGAATAATGTTACATTGAAGGCGCTGATCAGTGCTTCATCACTGCTGGGGAAGAGAAGGGAAATCAGAGATGTTAATCTTTTTATAGGGTCAACAATATTTTCATCGTCAATAGTACCAGATCATTACAAGGTATTCTAAAAGCTACAAACTAAAACAAGGTAGCTCCAACAAATGGATCCAAACTCAAAGTATAAGCCACATTATCTTTGGTGAAAAAAATCTGTATCTCAAAATCTTAGCAATATTGGGATTAGAGAAAAAACACCTCAATATCCCCATGAACTCTGGAAACCCTCATATAGCTGGAGTTCAACAGATTTTCCATCAGAGAGCAAGACCTTTTTACTCTGCCTTTTGACTACTATTACAAATACGTTGGGGCTTTTTTTTATATTGATAATTAATTATTCTATAGGAGGGAAATGACAGCAAATATGAATTTGTTAATAAATGAACACAAAATATAAAAGAATACTTAAGATAATATGTAGTGAAATTTATTTTAATTACTCTAAATACCATCTTATTTAGTTAACTGGCACGCATGGAATTTTCTGAACCGAAGATTTTTCTGATAGGAATCAGTTTTTCCAGTACATAACTTCTGTGATTGTTTGAGCTTCATTTTAAAATTTGATTGCTAAATAAAAAAATCCTAAAAAAATAATCAATACACTATATTGGTATGATTCTTTCTCAATTTAATCTGGGAGACAACACTATACCAGCTACCAGGAAGAAAATCGAATCTATCTCAGCAAAATCCAGAACACATTTTTGGACATGTTTGAAGATTAGACCATTTTTAAAACTCAGTAATAATGGCAAAAATTTAGAACATATTCATATTCATAACATATTAACAAAAGGAATTGGTGTGTTTGATTTCTTAAAGTTATTTAAAGAAATCCTTTTACTTCAACAAGACAAGATCAATATTTTGTTCATTGATGCAGACACTTAACTCTCGGTCACTTTCAAAGTCCTCATGTCACTAAATACTCAGATCACAGAGATGCCAATACCCTACACTTTTGCTTTTTCTGCAAAGGTTTCTGCAATAAATGAAAGGAAATTGTAGTCATCTTGCTTATACAAGAATTCTTGCATTCTGAAAACTTAGGCAGCATTCTCATTAATTGGAAATTTTCTCAATGCAAATTTGTTCAGCATTGGGGGTTTTGGTTTTGTTTTTTTCCCAGCAATTCAGGCTAGAATTTTGTGAAAATAAAAAAAAATGTAAACATTTTATTGTACTAGGCTAGGAGCTGCTTGGACAAACAAATCAGTACACCTTGCATTATGAGTCTTTCAGTCTGTTGACTACTTTATATGGTCATTTGTTGATATAAACCACATACCCAAGATCTTCTCAAATATAACCTAGGTTTCATTGTATTCCAGAAGCCAAATCCTCTGAATAAACAAATTTGCAAGCATATAATGCTTGGTTTCATTTTCCTCCAACTCTGATGGAATAGTTCTTGAAAGGAGTAATTTAAAGGCAACTTACTTATAATAAGTTCTGTTTTACCATGTTCTTTAATCAAAAAGAGAAAGATTCCTGAAAATTATAAAACACATTTTCTTAACCTTATATTCTTAAACCTTATATTTTCTTAACCTGGGTATCATACCCAGGCTGGAGCCTGTCAGACATGTCGTCTGAAAAGGGTAAGAACCCCATGCATGGTCTACATGTTCCAGGTCATGAATACCTACTTGAGACACTTCTTTCTATCCTCAGTCTTTCAGGTACTACAGCACCTAAAGTCAAAGTATGACAGGGACAAAGCAGGAAAGAGAAATTCTGTTAAGGCTGAAAAAGGCTGAAAAAACAAAGCTATTCTGGCCTTTCACCCTCCGTAGTAGTTAGTATGCAGAACAGGTACTAACCGTAAAATATACCAAAACAGAACATGATGAAATCCCAAACAAGTTGTCAAACTCCTAGGAAACGGATGTATATACATGGTAAAATTTTTATGGAAGCTCCACATTTCTGAAAATGCTATATATTTACGGAATATGCTGCAAACCATTATTATACATTTTGATTCTATAGACCACAAAGTCTTATTTGCTCAAGAGGAGGCAAGGCCTGCATGAAACCAAAATCAAATATACAAATAAAGAGATAAATAATATATCAACTAGAGTTGCTTGTGGAGAATATTTGACCAAGGTTTTCTTCTGTTTAAACAGAAATGGAATATCCACATGAAACATTAAATCCAGCAAAATCAAAACATTGCTTTTTCTTCCAAAACTAAGTATTCTCCTTGGAAATTCAATATAACATTTGATCTTTGCCCCTTCAAGAGGGAAAAGAACTCTCAGTTTTCGTAAATTAAGAAAAACGTAGTCAATGGCAGTGGAATCAATTGCTTCCCCAACAAGTTTGCAAACACCTGAGTGGAGCAGTTGGCACACCTGAAGGATGGAATGCAATTTAGAGGGACCTGAATGAGCTGCAGAAGTGAGCACATGGGAACCTCATTAGGTTCAAAACGACCAAGTAAAAGGTCCTGCACCTAGATTGGGTCAACCCGCAGTAACAATACAGGCTAGGGGATGAAGGAATAGAGAGCAGCCCTGGGGAGAAGCAACTGGGGATACTAACGAATGAGAAGCTGGATAAAACCTCACAATGTGCACTTGCAGCCCAGAAAGCCAACGTGTCCTGGGTTACATGAAAGGCAGTGTGGCCAGCAGGGCAAGGGAGGGGATTCTGCCCTTCACTCTCGTGAGACCCTCCTGGAGCACTCTGGTCATCTCTGGAGTTCTTAGTACAGAAAGGACATAGATCTGTAGAAACAAGTCCAGAGAAGAGCCACAATAGTGATCAGGGGGATGGAACACCTCTTTTATGAGACTTTCTTGAGAGAGTCTGAGGTTGTTTAGCCTGAAGAGAAAGCTCCAGGGAGACCTTATTGCAATCTTTCAGTACATGAAGGGGACTTATAAGGAAGATGGAGATAAACTTTTTATCAGGGCCTGTTGCAACATGACAAGGGATAATTGTTGAAACTGAAGGAGGATCAATTTAGGTTACATATAAGGAAAAATTTGTTTATAATGAGGATGGTAAAATACTGAAGAGGGTTACCCAGAAAGGTATTTGATGCCACTTCTCTTGAAATATTCAAACTCAGGTTGGACAGAGCCATGAGCAACCTGATCTAGTGGAAAGTATCCCTGCCAATTGCAGGGGATTTGGATTAGATAACCATTATAGGCCTCTTCCAACTCAAACTACTTTATGATTCTAGTTATCCACTAGCCAAACAACTAATCTTCAAACTACCTGCCAACCCTGTCTGGTACTGGTGGTTCCAGAGACTGGGCAGCTCATACTTCTCTTTCTTTCCTCCTGAAGCAGAACTCATGTCTTGGATGCACTGTGACAGCCTTCATACGTGAACTGTCACCACCCGAGTTTACATTTGGTCTTTTCCATAGGAAGGAGAGTGTGTGTACAGCATACATGTGAGCTTATATGCATCCTTGAGCAAAGCAGTTTTATGTGGCATTTCTGTACCCATCATTTTCACATATAAAAGCTTCTGGAATATTTGTTGTGGCACTGTGATTAGGAATGATGCCATCGGTGTTCCCGTGGTCTCACACTTAAAAATATGAGATAAATAAAACCACATTAACTTACATAACTTTTATAGACTGATATTAAAAAAACAGTTGTCAGAGGAGCAATAACTACTGAAAATAGGTCAAGCTACTCAAAGGACTGCTATCATAAGAAATCAGCAAAAATTTGCCTTTTTGCTGCGTGTGCTCAAAACTAAGAGTATTTGTTTTCTAGCTTAAAAATCCTGCTTAAAGTCTACAAAATAATTCAAATGCTAGAAAAATGATTTGCTTAAAGAAATAAAAGAAAAAATGACAGAAGTAGTCAAGTTCAGCTGAACTGTGAAATATGACAGTATTAAAGTTTGAAGACATTTGTCTTTAAACTGTAGTTTTCTTCCAAATAACATGTAGCCTAACCTGCCAAAATTAAAGGTTTTTCAGATGTTAGTTCACTTGCTGTAATACAAGAAAAGGTCAGAAAGCAAACTGAAAAAAGAGTCTAGACAGCTTTAACCTCAAGGCTTTACTTTATTCCAAGAGACAGGGTTATCAGTCATATTATTTCTTATAAAAATAACTAACAGAAAAAAAAATCGTAAAATTTAACATTCAAGGATATGACAAGAGGCTACTATTCTGATTTTGGAAGCAGTTTTAAAACATGTGAGGCAAAATATCATTCACCTTACTTGAACATTCAGATAGTATTTTCAGCTTCTGAAACATGCTGTGATGATTTAACTTATTGTGAATTTCTGTTATTTTAGCACACAGAAGTAAGACAGGGGAAAACAACAAGCAGACCCTCAAAAATTATTTATATGAAAAAGCAAACAGACAAAAATCCTGAGAGCCCACCTTAAGTAATTTATCTGTTGTAATTTATGTGCATGTGATTTGTTAGATTAAGCTAACTATTGTTTTATCCACATTCAGAATAATTCCATAGAATCATACAGATATTTTCCAAGACAATTATGAAAGAGCAGCAGCTATGATTGGAATTTTGAAAGTCCTCTTTAAAAAGAATGAGGGAATTACCTTCTTTGTAACACAATTATTACTAGCAGTAAAAATTTGAAGGAACATTTAAATTAACAAAAACCTGTGAAAAAAGTAAATTAAAACAAATTTATTGCAAAACAAGATTGGAATAAAGGCATTAACTGTTAGAAAGTATTGTGATACTAAATTTCTTCTTCAATCAAACTAGATTATTTCGAATGTCCTCAAAAAATAAGGAAAACTCCTACATGGAGGTAATTGCATATGTCATTTCCAGAGTTGAGACAGAACTATCATAATATACATCAAAATCTACATAAACAGGAAAGATTGTAGAAAAAATAAAAAAAAGGCAGACACATATAACAAATTACTGAGTAGTAGCTTTCTCCCAACACATAATCTTCGTTTTGCTCTCAAAAAAAAAAAAAACCCACTTGCAAAACCTGTTTGATTTACTTTGATCCTTTTGATGAGTTAGAGCATTTTTATTCTGAAATGGACTATAAAATCATTTTACCTTTGACATAAAATCTTGAAGCCCTTGAAAGGCACAGTTTAATGTTTTTCAGTAATTCTATTTTTATGAAAAAAACCACTGTGTTATTCTTATAGTCTTCACAAACTTATTATGAAGAATAAAGTGCCCCAATATCCCTGAGGTAATGGCTTTTCTGTGTATTCAAGTGTCCCATATTAACTTTCTCTTTTCAAAAACTAGAACTGACAGAAATAGCCCTACAGATTTTTGTGCTACTACATGTAAAATAAACCAATCAACCAAACAAACAAACCCCATCTATTTTCTCAATTTTCATCTTTTACATAGAGACTGAAAAAAAATTATGTTATTGGAGTGTTTAAATTTTGTGAAACACAAGTAATCATGCTTCTGTTGTACAAACTATTGCTAATGTAGAAATTGAACATAAAGGCTACCAGAAGCATTCTGTTTATTCTGTTTACATGAATTCTACTCTGGTTCTGTCTTCACAAGTCTATTCGTACTTCCTCTTCATCCAGTTCTGTATATACAAAATTGAGAGAACTAGTAGAATTTAAAGACTTATCTGTTAGAGCTTTTTCATTTAACATTCATGGGGTAACATTCACCACACACACATCTTTTCTCTTTTTTTTTTTTTTTTATTTTTCAGTGTTAAGCAATTTACAAACTTGTATTCTGGTCTGGAAATCTTTTCTAGAATGTGTTAATTCAATTCTGTTCTGTCTCCCCAATGACATTTAACATATTTGCCCTCATATGACTGTTCTGTGGCAAGGAAGAAAAATAATTCAGGGAGGGGGAATACATGATTTGTTCATGATGCCACAAAAGTCATTAAGTAGATTGAATCAAGATTTTCTCATACCAGCTTCCAGCCTCTCAAATGTGTTATTTTGCTGAATAAGTTAAATTCTGTTTTGAATCATGCAGCATTTTTGAACTGAAGAAACTACTTGTATTCCATGTCATGTTACAATGAAGAAAGATGGCTTTTTCCCACAGGGAAAAGAAAATATTTTAAAAGCTTCTATGTAATTTATGTTTGCACTTCAGAAAAAGGTAAAACACCCATTTACATCCTTTCACCTTTCAGCAATTCCTACTTCCTATAACTGCCATCTGTTTCCGACTGTCTACTACACAAATATGTGAGGTTTTTCAGTTGGTAATAAAAGTTCTCCTTGCATGCCACCTGACAGTAACTTTCAGCTAATTAAATAATTTCTATATGAACGCTGAATAAAAATAAATTATTTAATGGGAAAAAGTGCTGAGAGCCAACTGAATCTTTTGAGAAATATCACGGTGCACAGAGAGGGGAGCAGAGACAGTGCAAGTCTTAAAAGCAATAGAGAGTAAGCCAGCCAAGCCAGCCATAAATCCTGCTGCAGGTCTAAGGAAGCGTGTTCTGAAGCAGAATGCTGCTGTTGGGGAGATTATTGTGATGTTTATTCTGCCCTGCAGCTGCCAGTTCCTCCTCTGTTCAGCCAGTTTTCCTTGGGGAAGGCTGTACTATCTGGAACATCATTTCCAGTCCCAACCTGCACGGTAGCTCTTGCTAGAGACTCTCAAAATGAAAAACAAACAAACTGAAAACCAAAAAACTCCACCAACCTGAAAACCCTACCAGCCCTCAAAGGGTACTCACAAATGAGTACCCAAAGCCTACTACAGAATATGGCCTGGAGCCATGAAAAGGAGAACCTACACAAGTGATACCTGTAGGATATTCTGAATTTATTTTTCCTTACTAGGTTTTTTGGTTTTTTGGGAGTTTTGGTTGGTTGTGGGGTTTTTTTGCTGCTGGTTTTTTTTTTTTTTTTTTTTTGGAGGTGGTGGTAGTTTATTGGGGTGGGGGGGGGTTGTAGTTTTTTTGTTGTTGTTTTGTTGGGGGGTTTTTTGTTTGTTTGTTTTTTGGTTTTGTATTTTTTTTAGTAAAGGCTTTAATTTTATATGGAGTTGAGAAACAGCACATGACAAACCAGACAAGCCTATGGCCGATTTGTCTGGTTATCACCAGAGACTAACCTAAGGATTTCCTACTGTCCTAGTTCTGCAAAAGTATTTTGTGTTGTTTATTACAATATGCTCTAGGATGACTCTGCTTGAACAGAGACATTGGACCAGATGATCCACTATGGTGTCTTCCAACACTACCCATTCTGTGATCATAACTTGAGGGTTTATCATGACTTAATACACTAATTATCGGAATGAAATCACATCAATTAAAGACAATACCTGAGAAAGTCCAGGAGATAAATATAATTTCAACTTTCACATTCATAAATACATACTGAGTTGTGTACTAATACTCAATGCCCTTTGAGGAAGTTTTCTTTTTCTTCCTCTCTACAAACAAAAAAAATGAGGGGGTGGGGAGAGGAATGGGAAAGGCGCTTTCTTTTGTTTATTCTGGTTTGCAGTTGCTTTGCACATGTGTTTCTGTCATTTCAGGAGGCTGTTGGCAGAGTAACATACCTCGACACTGCCTTTATCACAGTGTGAAAAACACCAGATGTACAAAATTAACGTTCAAGTTAATCAAAATATTGCTTGACAAAGCAAATAATTGAATTGCACTTTCAATGCACTGCGGTAGACAATAATTAACAAGCAGCATCTTCAACATCTGGATACAACTTTCAATTTCCGTTTTAACATCATAGAATGCTGTCTACACATTTTTTAATGGTACCCCTGATAATAATATATTCTGTTTTTAATCATATTCCACGTTGCAGGAAATGAAGCTTGCAATTTTCCCAGGTGCTTATCAAATTACTACTGCAAGCTAATTCTCATCCCCCAAGTTAAGAGTTTCAACACTGTGCACATTAACGGCCTGCTTATGTTCTTCCTGTACAACAGAAGGTAAGTTAATATGTGCTTCAATTATATCCAGTTTGTGCATTTATAGCACCCTGTGGGCAGCACTAAGAAGGCTGTAAATGTACTTATTCTGCTTCTTTAATGCTCTACTGTATTATAGGGAAGAGGAGGGAGAGGGGGAGAGAGAGACAACTGCATCATTTTATCAAGAGAATCAATAAGGAACTCAACTTCACTGTATTGATTCAAGAGGGCTGCTAAGGTACAGCTCTCATTTTACTTGTTACAAAAAAGCTTACCCGAGCTTGACTTTTAGATAAATTTCCCTCTTCTTCACATACGTGCATGAACACACACATTCGATCTGTGTTTTTCAGCTTTAATAAAATGCACGTGAAGCACAATTTCAAGTATTGCAAACATTTTATATTAAATTAAAATTGAAGATTTATTGTGTGATTGCCTCTGCTAACTGTGCTATTGACCTAACTGAACAGTGTCTTAAAAGAAGACATCTCTTTCTTTTCCTAACTTTTTGATTTTATTGCATCACAGGCCAGCCTGAGGTGTTAAAAAATAGTTGCGTACTAGCACTCATGCAATTTGGATTTTTTTTCCTTCCTATTTCCAGTGTAGTGTTCACTTACCTGTGGAGGGTAAAGTAAGGCCATACTCTGTATTTTAATGATTTATTTTATTTTTAATGGTAATCACTTTCCCACTTGTTCTTCATGGAAATTTTCCAGAAACAAAAACCAACAGTATGAAAAAAACAATCAAAAGTGTCATAGAATTTTTTGAAGGAATATAAACCTCTCCTGCATTAGGGGACATGACAGATGTATTTCCTGTAGCTAGGAAAAAAAAATCCCTTGAGAACACTTATATACAAAGTTTTAAAATGAAAAAGTTTGGAAAATATTTCCTCTCAATTTTCACTCAAATAGCTCCTGCTATTTAAAATTTCAAAGTGAAAAATTTGATTTTATGACTGTTAATATTTAGATTGCACTACACAACTGTTGGATTTAGGCAACAAAATTCTTCACTTTATCCTTCTATTCTTTGTTTACCATCTAAAAACTCAAATCAAAACAAAACAACAACAACAAAAAAAAAAAACCAGAAAAAAAACCAAACAAAAAAAATCAAAACGAAACCAAACCAAATCAAACCAAAACAAAACAACTAAGCAAAACCCAACCAACACAAAAAGAATAAAAACCAAATCTGTGGTTCAGCAAAAATCCACATATATGTGTCAGATTCAACTGGGCAAAGTTTATAACAATTGAATCCTTTCCTAGAAAAGGTATGATTTGAGAGGTGATCTCATTGAGGTGCAGATTACATACACAGCACTAACACCTCCTTCTCAAGAATGTTTTCTACACTTGCAAAAATTACATAAACAGAAGATGCATCTTTTCATTTATCATATTCATTGTTAAATATGTGAGTATTCCTCATCAGCAACAATCAAATCAACACTATTTTCAATTTTCTGTGCCTCAGAGAATGTGCCCTTTGCGTATTTGTGTGTGACATAAATTTGACCAAACGGAAATGGAATTGCTTTTGTGCGCTCATTTCTCTTTCAGAAGTCCTCAGGCTTGGCGTCTAAATGTCTACAGAAATCTAGTATGCATTTTTACTGCATCACCACATAAATTCATTATGATTATTTTAAATCAAGTTTTCTTTTTAACATTCTAATTTCTCAAGATTATGAGATTGATGTTCTCCCCAATGACTACCGACATTCTGAAGCACTGTTGAAGCAAACATTAGGTAAACATGTATTGGACTTTCTGATATAAACTGGTTATGTGCACCTTCAGGTCAACCATAAACAAAAGTACCCCAGTTTATCCTTTTTAGGACAAATATAGAGAAGGAAAATCTCAAGACTTCTCTTTGTGATAGACCCAAGTATCTCCGTTTCACTAGCTTTTGCTCTACTTTGCTGAAAAATTCCAACTCATCTTTATAGGAGATATCATAAGTTACTTCACAAATATGTATAGAACACTACAGATAAAAAAAAATCTTTTCCACCCTTTGATTTTATGCTGGTAATTCTAAGAGTCTTCTAAAGATGAATTTGACAATAGTCAGTGGTTCTTAAAATCAGATATGGTCAAAACACAGAGTGCATGTTCCTACACATGCCGCTTAAGTCCTATTTCTCATGTCCTTACTGAATGTTAATACAGAAGGTTTTGCAAAAGTTATAGTTAAATTAAAATCAATAAAATGATCAATTAAAGTTAAAAAATATGAAGTACCAGTATTAGTATAAATCCCCTTGAGATAAATCAAATTCCAAACTCAAATGCATATATAGGGTCCATGTTCAATCCAAAAACGCCCTTAATTTAGCAAATTTAGAAGAAAGAAATATGTTTAAGCAGTACAATCAGTAAAAATAAATTTTAAAAAATCAACAAATATGTTGATTTTTATAATTTTTTACTTGGCCAGTTTCAAAGTAATTTTTAGCTATTAAGAAAGGGCATGAGAAATATATTTTTTGGTTTTCACTCTTCAATGGTTTTTGTATATATCTCATTCAGGTATTTAGGGAATTGGATTTACCTCATGGGATGCACTGTCACAAAAGTAAACATTCAAATTAAGTAATGTGGAGGGAAAATGAGAGTAGTAGTCTCACATCTTATGTTCAGCTACTCACTACTTTTAATAAATAAATTCTAAGGTAACCTCATTGAATTTTGTGAAGTTATAATTACAAAACCAATGGAGAAAACTAAGCAATCTGGATAACTTCTTAGAGGATGAAACAGAGTCCTCATGAACAATTGTTTTTCTCTATTAATTCTCTTCAGAGAAATCAGATGCACTATTCTTACTCAAACAAGTCCTAGTTTTAGATCACCACATGGACTCCTGTATATGACAGTCTTGAAAGGAAGGGAAAGAAAAAAAAAACCCCAAACACATTGTGGTTATTTTGCTGCTGCCTCCTTTGAGGAAGCTTTATTGGTACCACCCATCAGTCTGGATGATGCAGGCAGCCAATAGATCACAACCAAAGAGCTGGCTGGCAGTCTTTGTTGCGTACATCTGCCTCCATCCTCTGTTTCTGGATTCTTCACACAAACTGTCCTGAGAGACTTCAGTCTGTAGGGATGAAAGTCACCAGGTTCAGGTCTTGATAATATGAATTATTTTGGGAGAACCTGCAGTCTGACATATCAGCTGGCAGAGTTCTCACATTCCCTAAATACTAAATTACAATAAGAAATATGGAACATAAAATAAACAAACAAACAAACCCCATTTTTTTAATAATTAGTAAAATATGTTTAATTTTACTACCAATTCCTCACCAACAGTTGCACAAAATAAGGTTCAATTACTTAATACTTCTGCAGCAGAGAAAGAAGGAGAGGGAAAATAAACTATATATAAAAGTATGCTTGACTACCTACCATTAGATATTACTTTTCAATATTCATTAAAATTATTAAGAAATTCTCACTATTAATCCTTTGTGCATACTCTGCAGTTGCTCTTTGAGCAGATCAGCTCTTGAGAGAATGGCAACATAGTACTTTAAAAAATACAGAAAACACATCACCTCATATGCTCTGCACAGGTCTTTCGGGAATGTTCTTGGACATAATTATGCAGTCTAGCAGTCTACCCATGCTCATCCAGAATATGTCATCTTAAAAACTATGACATATTTATCAAAGGAGGTGCTCTACAAGAGCTTACAATATGCTGTGCTGAATTCTCCTGGAATGTTTTCTTGTGCAAAACCTGAAAGATTAAACTGTGATTAAATGCAAGTTTTTCTTAGTTCTAAAACAGAGGTGATAGAGAAAAGAGATGTTATCTAATTTATGGCAAAAGGATATGTACCAGTGTTATACATGTGTACAACTACAAAAGTGAATTGCACTGTGTGTCTGTATGTGTAAAAGCATGCAAATACATAAACATGCACACAGTACACAGAAATGCTTATGCATATAGATGTACTCAGATACTATGACTCGTATGTACTGGTTTATGCAATAATACCTCAACATATCCATCCAAGCAATATCCAGTCTCCAAAATCACTTTTTTGTTATGACTTGTCTTTTTAATACTTCAGAAAACAAAGGTGAGGCAGACAACAGGCTATCACTTTTAGATAGTTGCCTTATGCCTGTGTTCACCATAAAAAGGAGTACACTCCACACACATGCCTTCAAGGTATCATCACAATGTTCTCCTCATGATGGGCCCCTGAGCCTGCCAAAACCTTGATACTTCATTGTACATATTTTTCTCATAAGAAGGAATCCCAGAACTTTAACTGAAGTCAAAGATTTTTTTTTTCCTTTTTCTTTGTAATTAGGAGAAAACTAGAAAGATACCTTTCTTCTTGCAAGCTGGTGTCATTCCTTCAGATCTGCTCAATACAGAAGCTGTGCAATTTTTTCATAGGTTGCTGCAACCTCCACAGTCATTTTTGGCTGTCTAGAAAGACAGTTTGCTGTCTTTCACCTTGAAGGATAGATACATGATTTTCCCTTGCCCAATCTCTGTTCTGCAGGCTTCCAGATTACCCATGTACCTCCTCAGTTCCTTATTCCACAACATGCTGAGAAAATTGTCCCTTCTGCATGAGTTTTCAACAAGAAGAAAGTTCTCTTTCCCTCCTTGGAGGTCCGTGTATCCTAGAGTACAGCAGTCTGATTGCACCAAGGCAACAGGCCCCTTTTCTGCTGGTACCCAAAGGAGTACAACACAAATGACACACAACACAGAATAATGAGGTTCCATTCACCTCAGAGAGCAACATGTCAAAATTAGCTAAGTAACTTCTGTACAAATACTTATTTCAAATTAATAAGTGAAGGGTAATTCCCACAGCATTTTTACACTAAACAGAGTATTTTAATGCTCTCTTGCACAAGGGATATTTGGCACAAATAAATGATTTACCACTGACAGGTACTTAGGTTTCATATGCCAGGGAATGTTTTGGAATATCTGGTCTTTAACAAAACTTCACTTGATTAAAGCACTGTGAGAACTTGATCTCATTGCTCTTGTTCAGTCATTGTTTGTATTAACATGGGATGGCTTTCCTTTTTTTCCTATTTCTTTTCTCATTTATCCTGGTTTTTTTTGTTTTTTGTTTGTGGGTTTTTGTTTGTTTTTTTTTTTGTTAACAAAAGAGTTAATAAAAGGTGCAGGTCAGTATTCAATATTTCAGCTTCATTTTAAGACATTCTAGTAGATCTTAGCTGGCCTTTCTCAGAACTGAAACCAGTGTCACAAGCTCCTTATGTCTTAACAGACTGATGATCAGCAACACCAGTCAGATCCTCTGTGGTGGAGAAAAGACTGAATATTGCACGTGGGAGGAGTCAAAACCTTTTATGATCTGGAGCAGAGGTGGTGAATCACCACAGCCCTGAGCAGTGGTGTCTCCCTTCTCTGCAAATGTTTAGCCAAGATGCTTTTTAACTTATTGGTTCTTGATGTCACATCTTTAGAAATACCAAGGATATCTTTCTCAGTCTTCTTAACTGCTACCACTGCGTCTTCTGTCACAACATTTCCATCTTGAACACATACTTCAGTTTTAGCCAAATACTGTATCTCATGCGTCCATAACATGACTGAATAGATGGCTGAGAAGTGCAATGTGCTTTGCAGAATCCCTGTTGCCACTATAACTTACCTTATTTTACCATTTACACCCTTATGCTTCACCTAAGAAAAAACTTACCTGCAACATGCAGGTAGCAGTGGTAGAATTTTCACAATGATACAAATAGTTAAATTTTTGCAGTTGTGTTGCTGCCTAGAGAAGCTGACCTGGAACAGAGGCTAGACAGAGTTAAAGGAATAAAGTAGGTATTTATTAAAAGGCCTTCAAAGGATACACCTTGGGCAGCACAAGAGCCTGGCTGTGGCTCCACCCAAGATGGACCCAAGATGGACGCAAGATGGACGACCGGTCAAGAATTTTCACACATTTATAAGTTTTGGTCCATTTACATATTGGGGTTAGTTGTCCAGTTACAGCTTCAGGTTATGACATCCCATCCTCCCAGATTGCTCTCCTCAATTGGCTCTTGTTTATACCTTTTGGGCCTGAAGCTGTCCTTGCTTCTGGGGCTGGAAAAGGATTGTTTTGTCTAGCTAAAGTGTGAAGGGAACTTGCTAACACTTTATATGAAGTTCAGAGTTACACACTAAGGCAGTACAGAATCTGAAAAATATAAAAGCTAAAACTTAAGGCATCAGTGTCAATCAAAATCTTCAAAATTGTATTTTCAGTTTTCCTTATAACAATTATGCCATAAAATGTAATGAAGGGAGAAGAAGATTTTTTATACCAATGTGGGTATAATTTTGATGAATAAGTGAAGAGATATTTTACCAGCATAACCATTAAACTATTAAGAACTGGTAGAATAATCTTCCTTTCTCTCTCTTTTCCTTTGTACTGTAGATATTCAAGATAAGGAAAAATGATGCATTTTAATGCTTTATGAAGTACTTTAAAAGTAGAATAAAAAATAACTTTAAATGGTCTGTTAAATTTATACTTCTAGGGTTTTCTTTTAAATTAAGATCATTAGAACTTTGTTAAGTTCATCATTTTTCCTTGTAACATTAGGGTTATTAAGTATATCAGGTATATAATTTTTCACTTTTATATGTGGCACAAAGCCAAATCATAACCCAAGCCAAATGAAACACGCAGGCAGAGAGAAGGGGGTGACATAAGAGAAGTATTTCTTAATAACAGAAACCTAGCAAAAGAGGCATCAAATTTGTCAGCAGAACTGCAGATATGACTCTATCAATAATCCATGGCACTTTTGTATTTCCCAGCTGAGGCTATTATACAGCTTTGGATGACAGCCTGCTTCAACTTCATCATGCAATCCACTGGGACAGAAACTCATAACTGGCTTTCAACATAGATCCTTCATATAAAGGGTAATAACTGCAGCCAGTCAGTGTGGTAAGATTATCAGAGACTGCAGCAATGAACTGCAAAATGTGGGAAAGGCAGTCTGACAGAAACCTGACAAAATAACCTCAGCAGGATAACTCCTTTAAACATCGAGGAGAGAAGTAAGGTACCAGAAAGGTGCCCCACAGAACCTTCTGCAACACTGTTCAGCTGATGCTTTTTAATTAAACTTATCTAGACCTACCTTCAGACATCAGAGAAGATGAATAATTAATCAGAAACTTAAGCAACTTCAAGAAAAGCGATAAAGATGCTACAGAATGTTTTATCTGTATTGATGAACATTATTGATGTTCTTACAAGTCCATTGATTTTCAGCAGAAGGATTCAATAGGACTGTCATAGTGTCATAACAGTATTATCTAATAATGTATTATCTAATAAGGTTTTTATCTAATAATGTATCTATGCAATGTACATAAATGAAACTTAATTTGGCCTATTAAATTGTCAATGGCAGGAGTTTCAAAATTTTCAACATGACTCTTTTTAGGATCCACTATCCCATTTTCAGAGGTTCAATATGAACCTCTCTCTGCTCAGAGCCAGATAACTTCATCTCCAGTTGTTGATCTCCAAAATCTACACAAAATTTTGTTTTGCATTTGAATGCGATATAGGCTGGCTGTCACATCAAAGAGGAGATTCAAGGGCTCAGGCTCCTGCAAACTGCCCCACAATACCAAAGCCCTCTAAGAGTACACTTTTGATTGTACATCTAGATGTAGATGTACTCATTTGGTGGCTGGTCACCAGTGGTGCTCCCCAGGGCTCAGTATTGAGGCCAGCTCTGTTTAATATCTTCATCAATGATCTGGACAAGATAATTGAGTGCACCCTCAATCAGTTTGCAGAGGACACCAAATTAGGCTGAGGGACTGTAGAGCTGCTGGTGGGTAAGAAAGTTCTAGAAGGATCTGGTCAGTCTGGTTTGATGGACCAAGGCCAGCTGTATGAGTTTCAACACAACAAAGAGCCAGGTCCTGCCCTTGGGTCCCAAAACCCCGAATGAAATACTCTTCATGCAGCACCATTCAATCCCCATCACTTTATTTTGCAAGGGAACAGCAGATAACTCACCTAATGCTGTTGTGTCATCAGCTAACAGGTATAGAGCCTCAATCTAGCCACTCCAATTTTTTTTTTGTGACTTTTTTTGTGACTTTTTTTTGTGACTTATCTAACAGTTTGCTAAGGAAATACGTTCATTTTGAGAACACAGGAAAGAAATACTACTTTTACTGGGAATCTGATATTTTTCATTCAGAAAAATCAAGCAAGATATATTTTTATGGGTCATTTTGACACAGATTAGAGAATTTCTTTTTTAAATTGGAATAAGTGTGTTTTAGTGGCTCGGTTGGTTAGAGCATGGTGCTAATGACAAGGTTGTGAATTTGATCCTCGTATAGGCTATTCACTTAGGAGTGGGATTTGATGATCTTTGTGGGTTCGTTCCAACTCAGAATATTTCTACAGAACAATTGAACTCAATAATTTTGGTTACATGGTTTATGATTGCACCCTAGAAGTGTCCATTTCTTTCCCTTGACTATAAAAAGACTTAATAATGATGACTGAAATCTTGAGGTTCAGTTGAATTCTGCTGAGATATTTTCATATCTCGATAGAAAGCAAGTACTGCAAATTTTTCCAACAAAGATATTTAAGGTTTCCAGTGTTTGCCTCATCCTTCTACAAAGAATGAAAATGTCAAAACATCCTGCAACATGAAATACCTTTGTTTTACTTGTTACTAGTTATTAGTAATGGAGGAGCCTCAGAAATCTCTGTCTATAGTCCAAGATATAAGGCACGATCTCCTGTTTAAAGACTTTAATGAGCCTTCCAATAGAAAATCGCTGGAAGCGCATGACAGCTATTGGAGTGCACAGGCACAGTGTTAAATTGCCAGGCATTTCTACTGAAGCCTACTGCAATATGTTAACCCTTCTTCTTGCATCTAACAGCAAACAAAAAGCACAAGGTAGGCATAATTCATGTTAAAATTTCAGCTACAGAAAATTATGTAAGATAACTTTTCAGCCCACTACAGCAATGAAGAAATAGTCCCATTTGTCTAATAAACCTTCCTGTGCCTGTTTCCTTTTGGCTGTGACCTTTTCTTAACTGTTCTCTTCATGCCTTACTCAGAACAAAACACTACATTCACATTTGAGGAAGCTGCTTTGTTTCTGAGCCAATCGCCCACATACTAACAACTCAAGGAGTTATTTTGATACATTTCTGTGTCTGATCACAAATATCTTTTCACATTTTTATAGAGACGCTAAAAAAATAAAATTATTTTGGGTTCAAAAGTAACAAAAAAATCTTAGCATACTCAAATTGCATATTCAAATATCATGAGTATTTTTCCAAAAAAATAAAGTAATAAAAAAAGGACTAATTCACCTCTGTGCAATACCTAAGAAGATAATAATTACTTACAGAAACAGTGAGAGAAAAAGCTATATAGTCATGGATTATTACAGAGGTTTATGTTACATATTGCATAACTGTGTCAGCCTTCATTCTCCACTGAGGCATTAATTCTATTCCATGGAAATCTTAAAATTCAGTTATGTTCTGAGTCAGAGTGAAAAACAAGCTTATTAAAATTCTCCATGGGAGGAAAACCCTGGAATCCTTTCACCAAGGTAGGTCAATGGTTTTGCTGAATCCAAAATCTCAAAAACTCCAGGGTTTCTGCTCCTGGCAGCAACCTTCTCCCTGAGTATTGTGAGCTTATGGATACTTGAATGCATGATGTCAAATAACGTGATTTAGTACAGGAAGAACTCCGCGCTTTTCCAAGCATCTAGGGTGAAAATAAATAAAATTTACCCTGTTTTTAGAGGAATTTTAGTAGAATATATTTGCTCCCCCCTTTTTTTTAATGACAAATCAAAGAAATTATATTAAAATTTCCCAGATTTCTTCCATCAGCTCTTTCTCAAAAGAACATCTGTACCATGACTTCTGTCACATGTCATGTTTCATAGCCTTTTGAATGAAGCTTTACATGGTTTAAAGAACAACTACTACCTATATGAGACAGGAGACTTTAAAATCAGCACAAATTAATTAATAAGGTAATTATTCATAAAATCATAGATATATGGGCTGCAACAGACATAATTTAGTACCATTTCTCACTATTATCAATACTAAAAAGACCACTTTTCATTTGAATATTTTCTGAGTGTTAGAGATATGAACTTTATAAATCACAAAATCTTAATAAGGAAACCATCATTGACTTCCAACTTTTCACACACCAGCAGCATTTTCAAACCACTTTTTCTGGCATTATCCTCTCAGGGATAAAACACAAGCACCATCATTGCTAGCAAATATTAATTCCTTTCTAAAAATGCACACATTACAGAACATAGCATTAAAAATATATGCAGGATCATTTAATGTATGTTTACATGCAGCATAAATTCTTACTTATTAAAATAATAAAAGATAAGCTAAAGACTTTGTTGTGCTGTATTTATGTTTATTGTAAAGGTATTCTGTATTTCAGAAGGTGCAGTGGTTGCCACAGAAACTAATTTTTAGTCTATTGCAGAGTAAATAATTCCATAAATCTCACTTCATATCCAGTTCGCAGGTATGATTTCCTTTTATTATTGGGATAGGAGAGGAAACAAAGACAAAATTTTTCCTCTCTAGGTATTTTTTTTTCTGTTTGTAGTTTTTCAGTTTGTCTAGCAATGTCTTTTAGAACAACAGAAGTAATTAAGTAGAGAGGAACCCAAATCATGCAGAAGTCCTTGTCTGAGCTAATGAATGCTTCATGAACTTATGGAAAGTCATTTAGTTTTCAGAACTTCATTGGTTCCATATGTAGAATACAAATAAAGGACTTACTAAATGCAATTCTCAGTAAGTTGAGAAGCTGAGATCATTATTTTTGTAAAATTATTTAAAATACTGTAACTAAAGGTGTTTATAAGCTCAAAGTACTACTGCTCTTCTGATCATTGCTACCATTTATTACTGTTCTGGGATGAGCAAAGCTCATTTTTATAGAAAAGTTGTTATATGAATTTCACACTTCCTAGGACCTGCATATCATGTATCACATACCAGTATTTTAATTTTTTAGCTTTCATCTAGCATGAAGTCTTGTACTCAGTAAAAAGGCCTGTGAATGTTTCTTTGATATGCAGTGGTATTTACTATAAGAATGTAATTGGTGGAATTGCACTAAGAACTCCATCTTTATTGTTTTACATCTTTGTGTTCTGTTGCATTACTATCTGGAGAACACCAGATATATTATCCGTGTAGTTAACAGAAAAACTACCTTTCTTTTGTGCTCAGTTTTTCTTTTCTTCCAGAACCAACATTTTCGCATTACCTTTTGCAGCCTATCTTCTGCAACAACCATGCAGAGATGGAAAATAGAAATCCCAATTCTATCAGTAGGACTGAAGCACACTGGAGCCAACAGATTAAGCTAAAACTGTGAAGGAAAACTGAGACAGGGCCAGAAGACAAATCACAGCTTCAGAACCTACTTCCTCTGCTTAATTGGTTTTCCTGGCAGGGCCTGACCACCACAGTAATGGGGAGGGAAGCTGTCAAATGGTGTCAGCTCTGAGTGTTGAATATGGCCATGTCCAGCAATGTTATTTGTGGAGTTCACCACTGAGCCCATCCAAGATTTCTTGCAGTAGACGCATATTTGAACTGTACACTGACGAAATGGGTCACTGTAAGGAAGAGACGAGGAGAAGTTAAGGAGTTTCTGACACCTGAAAGGGAAAGATGAAAGGGGGAAGATAATGAAGTATATGGAGAATTGGTGTCTCTGCATCTTCCAGGAATATGAGAGATACAAAAGAGGAAACATTGAGTGGTGCTGCTGGCAATGGATCCTTCACCAGCCCCAGCAGCATCTGTCTGTCTGCATCAGGTCTCCTGGCTTTTCCTACTACTCTGACATAACAAAAACAGGCAGCAAGGCCAAGGCCATTTTGCTGTCCCTGAGGTCTTGCTGCCTTGGAGAGCTCTCTACCTTGGCCATGATGAGACCCAGGCCAAGATTAAAACCAGCAAAGCTCCAGCGAGGGCAATTTTATGCAGTTGCATCAACATTACAATCATAGAATATCCTGAGCTGGAAAGGACCACGAGGGTCATAGAAGCCCTGCTCCTGGCCCTGAATAGGACAGCCTCAAGAATTACATCATATGCAGATATTGAATATGTGTATGCAGATATTACAGATGTGAGCAAAGAAGGACTACCAAATATCTATGAATATCAGGAAAGCCTCCACAAGGAGTCAGACAGAGATATCTCTTTAAACACAAGCAAAAGTAGCTGCTGGATATAAAACTATATAACTGTATTTTTTCAAAAGACTGCCCTGTCTCAGCTCAAATGAGCATAGCAATACCTCTAAATTCATCTTATAAGTGATATAAAAAAGTATGTCCAAGTTTGGATTGAATGGAGAATTCTTTATTTTGATTGCTGCTAGAGCCAGATCTATCTCTGCCTTCTGTTTGTTCCCATATATTCCCTATTCAAGCAAAAATTGCTTTTAATTTCAAAGGAAAGTGTAAGTGCTCAGATATTAAGCAGATCGTGCATGCACTTGAGCCTGACAAGTGGTTTAACTTCTTCACTTTTGGCAACTATGTTGCAAACAAAAGCAAGGGTAAAATGTAATTTTTGAGATAGCTCCAGCAGATGCATTAAATCACACTGCTCAGTTCAGTGTTTCCAGACAAGATTATCTTTCTCATATAGAACTTATAGACTTATTAGGAATAATCAGGGAAAGGAAGATTACCATCATCATGTTTTCTGACTCATAATGTATTTATCCGTACACTAATTCCGTAGATAGCATACTTCCTCTTCTGATGCCAGCAAAGTACTTCTCATGTACTTGATCTGAAAACTTGGGCATTCTGGGACTGTCTTGTTTGTTTAGCCCTGAGGTTCCTAATGTTTTGGGTAAATAGCAAAGGAATCCAAATGCAGCATTTGGTTTCAAGGAAATACAAGAAAGAAAATGTTCACACAAGGAGATTTTATATCTAAGTAATTTCTATTCTTACATGTCTTCAGACCAACATCGACATTTCAGAGCTTGCCAAACATGTACACCCTTGAGCAAAAGAACTATCACACAACTGCAAAGCTGCTACAGCTGATATCCATCAATAGTCTGCAGATTCTTAAGGTACCTCCTGTTTCTGTCTGCTTGCTATCCTACTCCATCCTCTACACTTTTTAAAAACTAGGGTGTTTAATATTAATGCTGTTGTAATGAATGAACATTTGGGAAGAAAGCATTGGACTGAATTGTACAGATTAAAAAACTTTATATAACATGATACAGTATAACAAACTAAATCACGCTAAAGAATGTGAGCAATTGAAAGGTATTTTAGAACTCCCTAGTCCTTTTCTTAAATTAGGCTTCACACTTAAAGGCGTCCAAAATCATGAGATTCAAGAAAATGTTTTTTTCATGTCCATTTTAAGACTGCAGAGGCCTGTAAAAATGCTATTTAATTCGGCAGATTTTCTCAGACATCATTTCAGTTACCCAAAAATTAATGCAAAAATGTCAAAATGAGTGGATTTCTTGATACGTACAAAGTATAAGATGCAAAAGGAAAATCAGAATTGCGATCAGATGAAGCAAACATTTTTATACCTGACTTTGTAAACTAGAGAAATTTGATTTTGGCATGCACTCAGACACCTGATATCCTGCAAAATTCAGAATAATATATGCCTATTTTCACAAAATAGTTTTACTGACATGGGGGAAGAGATGAAGTCTCTTTTTGCTTCATGTTCATCTAATTAAAATGCACTATTGTGTTCAGTTTACTGAACTAAAATATCCAACATCATTTATATTGTATCTGCACAGATTTTGAGTTAGGGTTTTGGGGTTGTTTGGTTAGTTTTTAATTCAACACGCTTTGTTGGAGAACAATGTTAATTCATTGCAAAATTCTTCGCCCACCATTCATACAGTATTTCAACAACAATTGAAAAAAATTCACAAAGAGTTAAATAATAAGAATCTACTTTATACTGACAACAGAAAACACAATAGAACTTGATATCTGGTCTTTATTGTAGGCAGCAGTTTTGTGGGAAAATAAACGAAGGGCAAGAAGGCCATGACTGAAGGAAAGGAAGCATTTACTGAGATAGGTAGCATTTAGAGCATTTAGAGAGGTCCGTTTCCCCTGGAAATTACATGCTTTGTATATGGCTTTTATAGACTTCCCCGAAAAGTCCATAAAACAATATGGTTTAAATTATGGGTCATCATTGTTTAATTTTGCACATAGATAACCTAAATGTCTAAAGCATCTAGGCACTGGTTTTGGTTTTTTTTTTCAAGAAATTCTGATCAATGACATTGATTTTGAGGACACAGTATGTCAGTGTTAAACTCCAATCTCCTTCTTAATGCACAGTTACAATGCACATTAAATAAATAAACTCGAAACACAGTACCTCACATAACTTCATTGCCTCAATTAATCAAACAGTTCAATGTCTCCAATTAACATTAGTGTACTATCTGGTTTTAGGACAGGGTAATCTTTTTGAGCTGACTCACAAATTGCAGACAGGAGCACAGGTTAATGCTGACCCCACTTTAAAACTCCTACTTCTCTCCAAGAGGGAAGTTACGTCAATCATCCACAGGTTCAAAAATTCTGCCTCAACTACAATGTCAAAAGTATGTATACATACACATCAAAAATAAAATGAAATAAAAATTCAGAAACAGTCTATTCATCAAAGACAATATCCATTATGTCCATGTTAATATGCATAGGATATACGAGACTGGGGTTTTCTTTGTAGTTAAAAAGTCCTGTAAAGCAGGAGAGATCTAATACAGGTTTTTTTCCAGCAGCACATGAAGCAGTCAGTGACTTTGTTTCCATCCAAAAAATGCCCCAAGTGTTCAAGACTGTATTTCTGTAAAATATACTACTGAAATTATAGCTGGTTCATCAAGAAATCATTAATTGTCTCCATCCAGCTGGTTTTTTTACTCTTCTTTGTGGCCTCTCCTTAGTCATTCCCCTTCAGACATGTACAGCCAGAGCTCTACTCCATTTACCAAGCCCTATCAGTCTTAAAACTCTGGTCATTCGTTTGCATAGATAGCAGCTTCCTTGGACACATAGTCTGCTTAAAGTGTTTCAGTTCCTATGTTTAAAAAGCCATCAGAAAAAGCACATGGATTTAACTACATAGTATAAGTTGGATGATAAGCATAGTAACCTTGTCAGCTTTATTACGCTATTCCTATGCTATTGTATTTTCTTTTAATTTAATTTTATTTTTACCTGTAATTCTATATTGTCCTTGTTCAACTCAAAAAGGGTTTCTTACTCCTGTCTAGATCCAACATCCCCTGCTAGAGTCCTGTTCAGCAGAAACACAAGATCTCGTAAATTATTTTTGTCTGTATGAAGCAAGAGGACTAAATAGGGAGAGAATTATGTGAAGTTGTTATATAAAGGCATGGTACTTAAACTCTAAGAGAAAACAATTAGTGTTACTATGAAGAGAAATAAGTGTTAAGGAGTTATTCAATACTGATGGTGCAATTTTGTTTGTACTCATTAGAAATTTTCTGTCTTTTTGTGGTCTTTGTCAGAGAGCAGGATATCTTGATTTACTAAAAATTTTCTATTGTCTTCTTTATAAAAGTTTTTGTGTCCAATCAAAATAATAAATATATTAGTAAATACTCTGGTCAACATGCATTGCATTGGGAATCAATCTGCTTCTAAAACAACAGCTGGGTTTTTTTTTTCCAAACCTTCAGCAAAAGGATGATCTAGAAGTAAGCCTTATGGGAAATATTATTATTTTTGTTTCTACTCTTCCTGCAGGTCTTTCCTGAAACACATCCAAGACATGGGATAAGATACAGCATCTCAGAGAAAGAAGGAATACGCAAAACTACAAAGACTTCTCTAGGGATGTCCTTCCTCTGGTCTACCGGTTTACAGATTTATGTACAGAACTGTCACTCTCCTAACCAAACTGATAGATTTTCCTTTTATGCCTGAACACTGAACAGAGATAAAGAGCCAGAGCAATACATATCTTTATTCCCTCAAACATTCTGTTATTTTTTAACAAACACATTTGAGAAGGAGAGTTCACCAACCCCCCAGATACAATTGTGCTGAAGCAGACTCACCTGGGAATCCATCTATTTATCACACACCACTTTTGTCACATTTATTTAAAGTGACAAAATTATACACAGTATGGAATCACGGTGTGTGCATCTTTTTTTTTTTAATTCTGCTACTGAGGCATGCTTCCAAAAGCTGGCACAAGGGAGCCTACTGAATTCTAAATTTTTGTTATTCCTCCATAGATGTGATAGTAACAATTCTCCATTCTACACGATTTCCTGTTCACGGACAGCTTGTTGTGTACTCCTTCCATTTTCCTTCTCGCTGCCCCAGACTTACCAGTGCTTCAGTGATTCTAATTACTGATTTAGCTACCCAAAGTACAAAGCCCTAGTACCCAGATAAAAACATGAAAACTGAGTTATTCTTTCTGGAAAAGCTACATAAATTACATATAACAGCCCAGATTTGCCTGGAATGCTGCTTGATCTGCCTATTAATCTACTTACAGAACTCCAGCTGTGATGCTTTTATATAGATATTAGTAAAATTTTTCAAACAAATGACTGATCAGGTATTTTTCATGACCTCTTTTCTGTTTGTTCGGTGTTTTGCTCTAGTATGTGTGTCACTCAGTGCTCCAAAACACAGAATCATATCTAGTTAGCTAATAGTTTAAAACACTTTCCACCCCAGAGAGACTTGGACAGATTCTTGAGAAAATTTCCATGAATTTATTTTCTCACTTACCTGAGTACTATGGTTTGATAGCTTTTACCCCCATTCAATCAACTTTTATTAGTTGCTATCATACAGGCATATCTCATCTCAGTAGCTACAATATTCATAGGAGACAGTACTGACATTAACTGCAAATGCATCAAGATGTATGAGTGATTGTAGAATTTTTCCTGAATTCTTATTAGATTGGTAATTTTTAGGTGAATGACTAAACCTACATTTCCTGTTTCCTCCTGCTGGAGCTCTTACATTCTCACTCAATTGTCTTGTCTTAGAACTGGGTGACTGCTCTGAATAAGAGAAAATATTCCATGTTTGTAAGTTTCTCGCAGCAGATAATTGAATTATACTGTGGATTTCACTAGTATGAGCCAAAGGAGTCCTGAGTAGCATGAGTGCATTCATTAAAGTNGAACATTCAGAGTGGTAATGCTTGCCTCCCCCAAATCACTGTTAGATAGGATGAAGCCCTGATTTTCTGGGAATGGCTGAGCAGCTGCCTGCCCATTGGAAGTGGTGAATGAATTCCTTGTTTTGCTTTGCTTTGTGGGCATGGTTTCTGCTTTTTTTTCTAAGNGAAAATTTCCATGAATTTATTTTCTCACTTACCTGAGTACTATGGTTTGATAGCTTTTACCCCCATTCAATCAACTTTTATTAGTTGCTATCATACAGGCATATCTCATCTCAGTAGCTACAATATTCATAGGAGACAGTACTGACATTAACTGCAAATGCATCAAGATGTATGAGTGATTGTAGAATTTTTCCTGAATTCTTATTAGATTGGTAATTTTTAGGTGAATGACTAAACCTACATTTCCTGTTTCCTCCTGCTGGAGCTCTTACATTCTCACTCAATTGTCTTGTCTTAGAACTGGGTGACTGCTCTGAATAAGAGAAAATATTCCATGTTTGTAAGTTTCTCGCAGCAGATAATTGAATTATACTGTGGATTTCACTAGTATGAGCCAAAGGAGTCCTGAGTAGCATGAGTGCATTCATTAAAGTTTGTGCTGGTTTTGACTGAGATAGGGGAGTTTTCTTCAGGGTAGCTGGTATAGGACTGTGCTTTGGGTTTGGGCTAAAACCACTGGATTTGTGAACACATGAATGTTTCAGTTACTGCTGGGCAGTGTTTATAAAGAATCAAGGGATCTTCTGCTCCTCGTAGTGCTCCACCAGCGAGGGAGCTGGGGGTGCTCATGAAGTTCCAAGGGGATATAGCAGGGTCAGCTGACCCCAACTGACTGAAGGCACATTCCATAACATAGGATATAAAGCTGAAGGAGAGGAAGGAAGGAAGGAAGGAAGGAAGGAAGGAAGGAA
>VWZV01003253.1:202505-215778 GCA_013397155.1 Irena cyanogastra | reverse complement strand
GAACATTCAGAGTGGTAATGCTTGCCTCCCCCAAATCACTGTTAGATAGGATGAAGCCCTGATTTTCTGGGAATGGCTGAGCAGCTGCCTGCCCATTGGAAGTGGTGAATGAATTCCTTGTTTTGCTTTGCTTTGTGGGCATGGTTTCTGCTTTTTTTTCTAAGTTTACCTCAGCCCATGAGTTTTCTTGCTTTTACTCCTCTGGTTCCGTCTCCCAGCAGCTGTGGGGTTTGTAGTTGCTAGCTGGAGCTAAACCACAACAAAGTCCAAATAATTTGTAGTTCCCTTTCTGAAGCATCTGGGCAAACTGCACAATTTATAACTAAAGTTATAGCACAATATGTTTTGACTTGAAAATAGGACCTAGCTTGAGGGGAGCTCTAAAAGAGATATTCTGAGCCCTATCTTAGTGTGACCACTCTCTACTTTCTTTGTGGGAGACAATATAATCAATTGTCAGCTTCTTGGTGCATCTCATGTATTATGTCAGGATAACCATAATGCATCTTTGCTAAACAGTAGTGCAGAGAATTTCCGTAGTGTGGACACACCTTGAGATTATTAGAAACTTTAGAAGACATTTACCATACAATTTACACATTACAATAGTCTATTTAATACCTACAAACATTGCCATTAACTGTTTTTTCACCTTGGGAATCTGTTGATAATGATTAGACCAAAAAGTGTAAGACACACTAGTGAGTACGACAAAAGAGTACATATCATACTTGTAAAAACAAGGCCAAGAGAAGCTGAAATTGTGGCTGGGATATGCAACAGCCTCTGCCACACCAGGTGCATGGTCCGTGTCAGCTGTGGTTGTCAGCTTTTGCTGCTTCTCAATGATCTGATGGCATGTTTCAATCATTCTAATGGCAGTTTTGGCTTCAGGTTAAACCTTGACGTTCTCAGTCTTTTACATGTAGTGCTGATGTCCAGAGAATTGCAAGGTGCTTGTTTCCCTCACCTACTCCATCCTGCAAAACCCTTCCCATGACTTTATATTGATAACTTTTGTACTTTTACCATGTAATATCACAAGAGACTCTCCACTCTTTTGTGCTTCAAATACTGCATCAAAGGAGACTGCCTGGCTTTTTAATGCTTACCACACTTTTATTCACTCTAGGGAATAAATCACAGTCACACAGGAAAGATAACTTCTAATCCACTGAACTACATGCAATTTCCATTTTCCTCAAAACTTCTACTTATCTGTTTCACACAAGTTCAAAGATGACCTAATCTCTCAAGTTTTAATTTCTGCCAGTTTGTAGCAAGTGCAGGGTTCTTTTAAAATCAGAATTTGTCTATATTGGCAACAAATTACATTTAAAACTTATATGTGCTGCTCATCAGACATCTCAGTGATAGGTAAGAACCACTACCCAAAGATCTTCATGTACTGATTTTCATTGGTTTTGTTTGTTGGTGTATTTCACCTTTTGTGATCTGAAGAATGCTCATATACCTGGAATTAAATAATAATATGTATTGCAAAACACAACTGGAGTTCATCTGGTCCAACAACCTAGTTATTTAGACAAAGCAGGTCTAACTTCATATCTAAAGGATGCCCACAGTTTTTCTCTAGTCAGTCTTTCAAAATATCCAAAGACAGAGAACTCACAACCTCTCTGGTGAATCACCCAAATAAGAAATTCAGTCTAAGAAATAAGTTTGACAAGAATATAGAGTGATTACACTCCATGCAATTTTCTCAGTCAAAACCACGTGATGAGCATTTATTCTTTTCATAAAAGAATAAATAAAACACTATCATAGAGTAACAAAGGACAGATTTGGGATGAGGAAGACAGGTTCACAAATCACTGGAAATTGACTAATTTCAAAGATGTTACAAGTCATTAAATACAGAACAACATATTCTCTGCCATGGCAGATAACTGAATGCACATGTGTGAAACGGGTACTGAAAAAAGCATGTATTAGCAAAATAATGTACCATTTTAGGTTAAGACCAATATATTACAGTCAACCTGCTTTCTTCCACATCTTGTGTT
Organism: Irena cyanogastra; assembly: GCA_013397155.1. Taxonomy (NCBI): domain Eukaryota; kingdom Metazoa; phylum Chordata; class Aves; order Passeriformes; family Irenidae; genus Irena; species Irena cyanogastra. Next base: position 213,751 of record VWZV01003253.1, on the reverse strand, counting down.
CGGGCTGAATACGTCAACAACATCTCACAACTTTTCACTCTCAGGCTGTCATCTGGAAATACTCACTAAGCCAGAAAATATCAAAGACATAGCCTCAGCTTTAGAGTCAAAATTATATTACTTTATCTACAAAAATGAATGAAGGATAAAACCACACAGCATTATACTTGCCAATATAATTTGGAGTGTAGAGAGAAAAAGATGATGAAGCTTCTTTCCACCTTACAGTTTTACACTTTTTGCATCAGAACCATAGTCTAATGAACTCTGCTACAGTGACTCTTATTACGTTTTAGTGCCAATAAAAATTATCAGTTGATTCAGTAGCTGACAGCATACAATTACATTTCTACCTATAAGTAACTTCTCTAAAAATTTCCTTGTAAGCAGAGGTAAATGATTTCACCACTACAAGAAAAAAAAATCTAATTTTCCCTTCTAATTTCCTGAAAGTATTAGAGGAAAGTATTTATAATGCAGCAATACAGTTCTGCAGAATTACAAGGAAAAAAGAGCTGTTGCTGCTGAACTTTAAGATCATACATCCAGTAAAAACCTCTTTAAAAACAGCAAGCAGCATTAATGAGATAACAGATAAGGATAGAATGGGTTGCAAATTGTTTTTGTAAATCTCCAAACATAACTTGAATGAGTATGCAGTTTCATTCATCAGATAAACTTATGTAATACCTTGTTTTCTACATGGTCTGTAAGACAAATGTCTGACCACAGCATCTAAAAAAAACAAATCCAGAAGACAGCTGTTTACTAGAACAAAAAAGTACCAATTTGTATTGCTTATTTAGTATTTAGTTGGTCATTAGTCATCTGCAGAGGAAACTCATCTGTAGAACACATTCTTAACATGTTTTTTTATAAACAGGCATCTCTCCCTACTCTGGGGAGATAACTGTCATGTTTATGTGTATATGTGCTTCCATGAAGGCAAACCAAGAATTAGGTTGCATTTTTTAACTATGAATATCTTACAAAATAATTAATTGGGAGATATTACTTATAAAGCTTGCCTATAAATCTTAATTATGATTTCTGTTGCATAAACTTCATAGACACATTTCACAAGCTACTAAGCTGGTCATGTTGATGTTTTCAATTCCCTCTACCCTATCCAATTTCTAAATTTTGTTCATCTCAGCCTCAGCCACTGACCATTTTCTGTTCATAAAAACATCTGCAAAGGATACCAGAAAATATGTAGAAGCATTTTAATATCTGTAGATGAAGGAGAATACTTCAACATTATATTACTGGTTAAGAATTAATAAAGCTGTTCCACATTCAAAGGACAATGTTGTTATCTGCATTACTTACTGGCTGAGTTAGACATCTTGCTGCATGTCTATTTTATTAAAAAGTTAAAAGCATTGAAAATAATTAATCTAAGGAAATTCACTTTTTAAGAACCCGAAATTACAGTGACAGAGAAAAATGAAACATATTTGAAATAATTTGAATTAGGGAAGAAAAATATGATTAATTTGTTACAAGAGAAAATAGCATGCAAACCTGGGCAATGAAAGTGTTTATGTACTTACAACGTGCACATTTCTGTAACATAGATTAAGGTTTTATTGGAATTTAGAATAGGCTGATGCTATTTGGCTTTCCTCTTAAAACAATGTAGAGGTGGAATCAGTTCTAGGGTGTTTGTAAGATTTAAAATATTTTGGTTTTCTCTTTTATGGAAGAAAAGTATTTTAGAATGGAAAAAGTATATTATTTATAACACTGGAATAGATTATGGCGGAAAATGCATTTGAATGAGCTGTGGAACAGTTGAAATAATATTGAGAAATTAACAGAAAGTTTATTATTGGCCAGTATTAATAAAATAATAAACTGTATATTAATAACAGTTGTGGTACTACAAAAAAACCCCAAACTCTTCTGGGTAGCCATGTTGAAAAGACGGTATAGTATTTACTATCTGAATAAAATGCTATATCAAGAAGCAAGGGCATAGAGCCTTACAGTAAAGGCAAGACATTTGTCAAGCATTTGATTTGCTCTGTCATTCATAAAGAGTGACAAGAAAAGAAACCTTTTTCAGGCATGGTCATTTGATTTCCTTCTCTTTCCTGTACCCTTAGAGCTTCTAGATTATTTGGTAACTCCCATCCCTTCCCCCCACCACACACTCTCATTCCTGAATATCTTAAGCAGAAGGAAATAACATCTTTCCTGATCGAGCAGGCTGGGAAATGTATTATTCAATATCCTGAGACCTCAGCTTCTCTGATAAGGCTCTGGTTACTGAGCAGTGCTGGTCGGAGTTTACCTGGCACAATTGCACAGCAGGGCTTCCACTAGAAAAATATATTTACAGAAGGTCTAAAAGCAGTAAGATTTCAGGAAATCAATCCCATTTCCCACCAGCATGCCATGTTCAAAAGGATCAAAGGCAGGAGAGCCCATAACAGTCCAGGCCAGCAAGAGAGAGTTTCAGAGTTGCAAACCCTCACAGACCCCTAACAGATGAAGCTCTCCATTCCCCTCAACAGTGACTGGTCCATAATAACCTTGACTGTAGCACCTTCCCACTCTCCAAAGGCAAGAGAAAGAGATCACCAAGCACTGACAAATTTAGTGATAAATTTGAAGTTAAAACAGAGTGCCATTCGGTTGGTTAATCAAATTTTTATTACTCATTGTGAAAGATTCCAAGTGCTAACTTTATGCTAAGTGTCTCTGAATTACAGCTAAGTGTAAAAACTTACCCATTGACTCTGACAGTTTCCAGAGTTTCCAGAACTCAAAAACATTACTGAAATGTTCCTTTGGAAAGAGTTACTATAAAAGAGAGAACTTTAATATATTGACCATGGACAAAGGACGGAGCTCTGAAAGTAGAAGGTGCTGATGGTGAGCAGTTCTTTTGCAGTTAAACACATTATCTACTCTGGAGGAGTCAAAGTTCAAAATAATGAAGCTTATGATGACCCTAACAAAAGAGAAAGCTTTTAAGACACAAAAGTCATAATGTTATCATTTGCAATTTCATTTGTAAATTATCCACAATACTGTATAATTTATTTGCTTGGAAACCTACACACAATGAAGATTTCTTGGTCCTCTGTTTAGCACCTTTTCTCTCACCAACTTGTCAGGAGTTTATATAGAGAGCATTTAATAATGATAAAAGTGATTCTTTGCATAATATTCCTATGCTACAAAAAGAGACCTCTGATTTGACCCTCCTCTCCTCCCCCTTCTTCAGTATTTTGTATTCTCTTTTATCTCTTTTCTATTTCTCTCTGTGATCAGCACTTTATCTCTCTGTCAGATCCTTTTTAGGGGCTGCAGAAACTTTTTTTTCTGAGTAGCAGACAGAAAATGACTGAGACCTTCCTCATCTAAGCACACATTTAGATGCTGGAATCTTGTGAAAATTATGCTTGTCAGATTTGCTTGTCAGATATTATCCTCATCAAGCACATGCTCTTGCAGAGTTAATCCTCTGTAACTCATTGAAGATTTTGGTCCATATATTTTGAACTGATTTTTTTCTTATTTAAAGAAAGAGTGAAAACAAGGAAGAGATTTCCTATTGCTCATCTCTTTCCCCCGATATTTCTGTCTTCTACTCCATCAAGTTTCAGAAGAAAAGGATTCCTAGGTTGTTGATTTAATCTATTTGATAGAAAAGTGTGTGTTGTGAGGACGTACCAGGTCTAGCTGGGACAGAGTTAACTTTCCTCGTAGCAGCTTTTGTGATGTTGGTTTAGATTTATGGCCAAAACAAGACAGATAAAAAACCTCTTTAACTTTTGCTAGACAGCATTTGTACCAAGATCCTTGCTGTTTCAGTCTGCCCTACCACAGTGAATAGATTGGTGCTGATGCAGGAGGTTGCAAGGGAACGTAGGGAACAAATTAACAAGAGATTTTACATGCCAAATAATTGCAGCTTAAGCAATAAAAGGGAAAGAAGGGAGTTTATGGAGGTTAGCCACCTTTTGCCTAGGAACAGGCTAGGTGTTGGTCTATCTTGATTTTACTCTTCTTTCATTCTTCCCTGTCTCACTGAGGGTGGGGGAGTGATCTGTGTGGTGCTGAGCTGCCCACCTGTGTTAATCCACAACAGGGGGACCAGGGGAAAGAAGGCTGTCTGAGATCTGGAGATTCCCTCCACTTGAGGGTATAGGAAATGAAACTATTTAAATGTGTAATTAAAGGAAGCAAACAACAACTATTTCAGTAACACAGCCGTGACCAAAACTTCTCGTTTCAGTCCAGCCTGCAAGGGGACTTGTTTTCTTGTTGAGCTCTCTCTGTCAGAAATACATTAAGGAATGTCACTGACCCTAGGGTCACACATACTTTGTTCTTTCCTCTTTTATCTACAAAAAATAATAACATGTGTAATGCTAATGAATAAAAAAATTCAGCCCTTTTATTTGCTTAAATTTTGTTTTGTGTTTTGAAATTGAAACAGTGGAGTGACAGCTACCTGGGAATTTATGCTATATCCTGAAGTCATTTTCATAGCCAACAACAATTTAAAGAGAACAAAACTTACAATAGCAAATTTGATTAGTATTTTATTAATTTAATAAGGTGAATTAGCAGATGATATGCAGTCTTCCTGACTGTGTTTTATGAACATGCCAATACAATTCCAAATTTCCTACATTACACATGCAAAATTAATTTCTATAAGCAGTCACCAACATGTATTTGACTTCAACTCCTCTGGTGCACTCTCCTTTTAGTATTCTCATCTCACGTGGCCAAGAAGGCCAATGGCATCCTGGCCTGCAGCAAAGAATTCTGTGGCCAGTAGGACCAGGACAGAGACCATCCCACTGTACTCAATTCTGGTGAGGTCACACCTCAAATCTTGTGTTCAGTTTTGGGCCCCTCACTGCAAGAAAGTATTTGAGATGCTGGAGTGTGTCCAGAGAAGGGGAACAAGAGCTAGTGAAGAGTCTGGAGCACAGATTATACAAGGAACAGCTGAGGGAGCTGGGATTGTTCAGTGGGAGAAAAGGAGACTCAGGGGCACCTGCTCATCCTCTACAATTGCCTGAAAGGAGGGCGTAGCCAGGTGAGGGTAGCACAGGCTACAGGATGATAGGATGAAAGAAAATGGTCTCAGACTACACCAGAGGAGGTGTAGACTGCATATTAGGAATAATTTCATTACCTAAAGGGTACTCAGGCTGCCCAGAGAAGTGAAATGGTGAAATCACCATTCCTGGAAGTGCTCCAAAGGTGTGTGAACATGGCACTTTTCACTTTTGTGGTGAACACAGCAGTGCTTGGTTAATGGTTTGACTTGAAGATCTTAGAGGTCTTTTCCAAATTTACTAATTCTATGATTCTGTGACTTTACACGTTTTGACAAAAAACTTTTCTCTCCTTCATGCTAGGGACATTCAAACAAAAAATGCTCTTCTAGGAACTGTATTCAATAGATTCTTTACAGATTAATGTCTCTAGCAATAGATTTCTTTAAACAGCTATTGCTGAATTTAAGAATGTATCCACATTAACAACTCTGTAACAAGGTGAAAATAGCAGACAAGTGGGATTGTATCTTTTTTCCTCTTTTCTGCAATGCTCAACTTCTACCAGCAGTTAAATACCTAGTTATTATTTTATTTTCAAGATCTTAAAGCACAAATCAAATGTTCATTAATAACACAATTTCTCACCCCCCATTCCTATCTTAGTGCATTAATATATGCATACTAATTTGGATACATAGGTAATATAGTTATGTTAATTTGGGTAATATACATGTATTAATATACATATTACTATTTCTACTGAAAGCTAAGCTACAATATAATACAAATGCAGTTGTCTTCATTAAAAAAATAACAGAAAAATGAAAAAGCTGAGGATCATTGACTCTGATGAGCATTTCCAGGGTAAATAATAATTTGTTACAGATAGATTTACAAGATCTTCAGTTAAAAAAAAAAGAAAACAACAGAGAGAAAAAAAATCCAAAACCCCATCTTACTCTCAAGCAGCACCCTGTAGGACTCATAAAACACTGATGATATGGTCATTACATGTAATAAAAGCACTACATGTGGATTTTTGTACAATATAGAGTAAACATCATTAATACATATTTATAATGCTTGATATTAGCTCATTCATATGAGTACTTCCTTAAATTCAGGGTAGTTATTTTCTGAAATTACTTTTTGCCTGTAAGAAAGCATTTGTGGAGTCTAGATTCCAGAGAAGAACTATGGCTATTTTGTCCTCTTCTCTCATCTCTTATTTTCTGTTCCCACTCTTTAAATTGTATTTCATTCTTGCAGACATGTCAGGACTATTTTGTTTTAAATAACTCAATTTTCACTTTTTTTTTCATATGGAATTAGACAGATGGTTTACAATTATATGTACTGGGAGAGATCTAATTCTGAAGAGGAATCGTCTCTAAAATAAAGTTTTATACTTACTCTATACAAAACTAATTTAGTTAATGAAGATATCAACAGACAAAATCTTTCATTAAAACAGGTCAGATGTCAGCCTTCAGGGCTCATACAGATCCAAAACTCCACAATTTTAATGGAGCATGCTGCCTTCAAAGTCTCTAAAAAAAGGTGTTATAGCTGCACACGACCACCCATTTTTGCTTTGCTGCATTTTTATTAATATAGGGATAATTTGTTGTTAAGGGTTCTACTTACAAGCTCTTTTGTAGATGCTAGATATTTCATTACAAATTTATCTAGAGTCCCATTTCAGTGAAGTGTCTCAGTTGATCTTTCTGAACATTATTTGCCTTGAGATTTCTCAAGGTGGAGGAATCACCAGCACTTTGTTTCCTAGACAGTTAACTAAGAGAAAGGAATTGATATGTAGTACTTCTCCCTGCTCATCTAAACAATATAGGGACATCAGTATGCAAATAGAATTGACTTCCTAAATAATGGAATTTGAAGACCTAGTCTGGTCACAGTTCACACAGTTAATTTTCAGCTGTGACCTCAGAGGGAAATCAAGTTTTTTCTTCTTTTTTGCGTACCAGATAAAGAAAAGACTCTGAAGGAGCTTTCTCCCTCTGGTTTGATATTTAGGAAATCCAAATAACCACAAGAAGCAGAGAGGTTTTATGCTGACTTTGTCCAACTATTCCTGGCTGGAAAAGCAATGGTGATCCAACATGCTGATGACGAGAGAGCTATACTATTTCAGTTTAAAGAGTGGAAGAATACTTTAATTTGTCTTATCTGTACTTCAAAAATGTGTTCTGAAATATAAATAAGAAACATTCTTTGAATGTATTACTTTCTATCAAGTTTTGCCTTCTAATATCAGATTCCTTGTTGAGTAGACAGATTCAGTTCTCAGGCAGAACTAGATGGTGTCATCTGCATTTACAGAATAATGGATTACTCACTTACCAATGACCAGCCTCATTCATGTTCATTTAATGTCAAGTTAAAAGCAAATTTTCCAGATAAGTGGAAGCTGCAACTGCCAGAGCTGCTCCTGAGAGCATTACACACAAAGTGTTACCACAGCACTCCCTGCCAAAAACAGTGCAATATTTGTGTTCATTCATATCTGTTAGAAGCTAAAGACAGAGCACAGCAAATTCTTATTCCTCAGAGAGCATTACCTCATCAATTATTCCTAGGAGACCTTCATATCACTTACATTTTGTATCGATCAAGATTCTTAAATTAAAAAGATCCAGATAATCTGTGGACACAGCCAAACTGAGACTAGCTGCTCATGAATATATTACTTAATAGTCATCCCTCTCCAGCAACTACTTTCCTTTTGTTATGCAGCTTAGGTATCTGTGCTATAATGTAATGGATAGCAACACGCATTCAGGAATACACTAGTGGATCATTAGAGAATATTAAACACAAGAGTAACCAAGCTCAATAAATGAACTGGCCCAGATTTTTCTTTCATAGCTCAATTTGGATAAGCACTAAAAGTAGTTCAAGGAGAAAGGAGCTGTAGTTTCCACAATACCGCAGTAGATTAAATTGCTTCAGATGATTTAATATACATGAAAATTCTCAAAAAGGAGAAAATTAGATGCCGTATGAGACATGCCTTTTAATTTCTAAGCATGGTGAAACTTTTTAACCCTGAAAATTTCCTGTAAAGAGTATTAAGGTCATAGATTAGAATATGCAAGCAACCATAAAAGAGCTTCCCCTACTGTAACTCATTGTAGGAAGTGTAGCAGCACAATGGCTGCTGGAAGGAACGAGCAAATAGGATGTGATGAGCTCCCACAGAGGAAAATGCAAAGTCCTACATGTGAAATAGAATAAACCCAAACAAGGGCAACAGCACAGAGTTGTATCAACAAAACTATAGCCTGATTGAGTATGGTTGGCTGCATGAGAGTAGCTTCGCAAGACATATTCCACAAGAGATTTCTTCTAAGCCTGTGCTTCCCTATGTTTTATTTTCACGGCATTTATCATATTAGGATGAGGGGCTGGTGGTATTTTCTTCCAGAATGTGGGCTGTGTCTTCCCCCTGGAGCTTTCATCCTGCACTTGGCTCTGTGATATGGCATCAGTTCAATCCCAGGACAACAGAGGATCACACTTGTAATTGCTAAGATGGAAAAGAAGAATGCGTCTCTCTAGAGAGTTCAGTTTTTCTCTCCCAGACTCACATTCAGTTTTTATTTGTTTTTCAAAATGACTGTAATGATTCTTATTAGTCATCATATAATGCAACATCATGGGACATAGGAAATTAATTTTCAGTGTCAGAAAAATGAATGAATTAGGTAGCTGTGAAATCTGTAAGGAGAGACTGGCTCATAAATTATTTTTTTATGAAAACAAGCATGCACTGATCCAACAGCCAGACTGAAGTTGTGTGATAGAGAAAAACTCAACTACATCCATAGAAGTTGGTATATGGTGAATGTAGCATCAACAAATGCCTGAGTAGCTTCATTAATTCTTCTTACAAAAGTGCATAGATCGTCACAGCTTTATTGCAGAGATCAGCATGTCCAAGATGCTCTGACTCGTCTCTGACTCACTGAATATTCCTCTTCTGTTGTCAGAGCAGAGATTGCTCCCTTCCAGAATTCATAAACTCTGTGGAAGAGGCATATGTAAAATATTCTTAAACTCACATTAGGCTTTCATTTCTTTCGAAATGGACCTTTTGTTCTCTTGGCACAGCCCAGCAAAAACATAAAAGAACTTCTATATAAAAGGGAAAATATTTGGGCTTTGAATGCCAGTAGGCTAAAATGCAAGACAAAGCTTTAAATGAATGAGTAGATGACATCTTAGTGCAAAGATCCCCATAGAAATCTCCATGACATTAACAGCACACACTTCAGGGCCAAAATATTTTTGTCAGCTTGTATAGCCATTACCACATTGAGAGATACAGCCAGAAACCAGCACTGTGTGTTTAGTAAAACAGTTTTAATTTCTGCAGAGGTTTTCATACCACTCAGTTCAGCACACACAACTAAAAGCATTTACATAAAGAGACCAGTCTCCCTTTAGAGCTAAGAGAAAGGAGGTCTCAGAAGTCTTGGTTTTAAGACAAGAACTCACTGAAGGAGCCCATCATTCACCATGACTAGACTCCTTATGGATACATCACAAATCAGTAAAAAATGAGAAATATCTTATTTTGTGGCAACTAAAAAACTAAGCAATATATCATTCCTAGGAATAGAACCATCTATGCTTTGAAAAATATAGCCCTCTGCAGTTTCACATTTCTCATTATCCTTGCAACTCTATCTAAACTTAGTAAAAATTCTAGTCTAGAAAGTTACACATTAAAATGTGCAATAAATATTTTCTATTTGTAGATTAATGAAACACACTCGCTAAAGCTGTCAGAAATCTGTAAAAAAGGCCACCCCTTGTTAGAAGATTTGCATATATAGCAATGGAATATTTAAGTTTGCAAAATCAGATCATTGTGTTGATAAGTACTCATGCATCCAGATCATGAACCAAAGTCTACATCTGCCTTAAAATAGACAGTTTTTCCCAGTTTATTTCTGTAGCTAAGTATAGTGTTTGACTTTATGCAATGTTTTTCACTGGCTTTGTATGATCTTCAGCAAAAATATTTCCACGGCATCATTTCCAAAATAGTTGATTTCTAGAGGCAAAATAATAAATTGGAAACTCACAAGTGCCCATACATTAAATTGATTTCAACAATGCAGATAGGATACTGTAGAAAAACACAGTACACCATCTTCTGAGCTTTTTCTAAATTATATATAATTGTGCATGGATAGTCTTTTAAGGAATGCATTATTAATTTGTTAGGTAATTTATTTAGCTAATGTTGGTAATAAAGACTTGCAATAATCTCATGTACATACAATATAATTATGTTAAGCTCATCAGAATAATAGTTTTAAAGATCATTTTATAAGCAACAGTGTGAAAATTGCTACTAAGGACAGCAATAGGATTAACTCAATAGCACCAGATCAGACAAACAGAGAAAACCTCCACAGGACAAAGCAACAAGCTTGTGCTATTTGCTTCTGGAGACTTATCAGTGTGCCTCACTGATATCTAAGGCAGCAGAACTGTCACCTCTTTTGGAAGTTGAGACTGCAAGATCTAGTAATGTATTTTGTATGAGGAGAGGAACTCCAGCCTCACACTTCCTTCTCAGAACAGCACCAAGTTTGGGGGTGGGGGAGGTAAGAAGTTTCAGACAGGAATGTTCACCTAGGACTTTCAGGAAATAGATTAACACCTAGAATACTTGTGTAGTGCCAGCTTTTTTGAAGAAAAAATCAGCTAAAATACGTTACTGCTACTTTTATAAATATATTAGATCAAGCAAGAATCATAAAGTTCACAAAGTGAAGTACTTATATAAAAACAAAAGCTGTCAAAAATTACTTTTGTATTAATTTTTCTACTCATTACCTGTTCCTTGGACTCTAGTTCCAACATAAGCAAAGAGTGGACGAAAACAATGGCAAAGCTATACATAGTCAAACTGGTAACTGAGGTGACATGAAGTACTGTGAAGACAAAAGAAGAAGCCAGATGCAGACAACCACTGCCAATTTTTACTGAGGCATCAGCAACATCCTGAACTGCTCTGACCCAGCCATGTGAGACCCTTGTTGGGTTGTCTAGCTGAAGATGGAAATAATTTAAACTGATCAGTCTCTGGGATTACACCAAGTCCTAAAAAAAAACCGCAATGGTACTTGCATAGAAACAAGAAAATTACAAGTTTTGGGTTGGTTTTTTTTTTTT
>VWZV01003253.1:59711-193287 GCA_013397155.1 Irena cyanogastra | reverse complement strand
TAACTGTTAAAAAATATTCATCAGCAGAAGGTTAATATCTTCTTTCATTGATATTTCTCAATTTAATTGTAAACTAAAAGTCTTATTAGGCATACCCAGCAGTAAACTGATAATACCACCTAAATGCTCAACAGATGTCTCTAACTGGAAACATAAAATTTTAATAGTCGCTTTCTTCAGTATTTAAAGACTATATTGTTATCAACATATTTTTCATAAAGGAAGTCATGCACTTCTGTCAGTTATATTTATTACACCAAGGAACACTTTATTACAATAATGCAGATAGCTTCATTCCACAAACCCCAAAGGTACTTAAAGCTAGCATTTTATTACTTGTGCCTGAGGCCAAACAAAGCTATAAACCTGCTACATTCTAATTCAAATACTGCTGGTGGGGCTTGCATTTTTGTTTCATAAATTACAATACAATGTAATTAAATACATGCAGAAGTGGTAGTCATAGAAACAGTCTTGCCAATTCACAAAATTTTTAGACAAATGAAAAATAAAAAACACCCTGATCTATGAACAATTGTTTTTACTCTGGGCTAACTTACTTCCCCTCAAAAGGAATATATGTTAATATTAGTCCAGCAGTATGGGATATTGAATGCCCTTGAAGTGCTGCTCAGAGCTGCTCACACTATTTACCATTACAACACCTATTCTGCTCCCATCTAACGAGCTGCGCCATCAACTGCATCAGCTTTGATCAGGCTAACACTGACCAAGTGTTTCATCCAGTAGTGGTATATTCAGACATTAAATGCATCACAATTTATGTCTATTGTGTCTATTTGTTTAAAATGAAAGCACACGTAGCACTTGGAAAGCCTTGCTAGAAGTGCCACAAGAACAGGAAACTCTCCAGTACATTATGATACTTGAAGCTATGAGAATTTTAAATCATAAACAGTGTAATTCTCAGAATATTACATAAAGCACACAAGTTCTTATATCCAACAAGACTTTATATTTTTCTTGAGAGTTCTGTTTAAGTTGTGTAGTATTTGGTAGCACTTAAAAATCTATAGCTTGCTTTACCAGCATTTTATTTCTAGAAGTATTTTAGCATTTCTTTTTAATTCATTTGAACATACTTCTGGAAAATCTTATTGTTTAATATTATCTTGGTAAGCCACCAGAGGGTCACAGCTAGGTTGGGCTTTTCTGCATATTCCACAGACATGTAAAATGGCAGTCTGAGACACATCAGGTTTTTATTACATGAACAGTACTTGATTTGAATTATATAGTGTTATCCTGACTTTTCCACACCTGTCATAGAGATACCAGTTGTTTTTCCTGTAACTAATCAGAATGCCTAGACTGCTTCATAAACTTTCCTTGTCCTGTTCACAGTTTTGGAAAGAATAGGAAAAAGGGAATATGGTAGTGTTGGTGAGGAGGATTTCCCTGACACGTTTTCTGTTACTAAAGCAACTGGCAATAGACAAAAGAAGGGATGCAGAGGACAAGTACTCTTCAGAGTGTTTTATGAAGCCAAGTTTTAATGTAGAAAAAGAGAAACCAGATGTCAAGAGAGGGCATAAATCGATGTTTAGTCCTGAATGCAGAAGTAGGTACTTTTGAGTAAAGCACGAGGTTTGCACTTGCTCTCAGAACAAGTGAACATAGACAAGTTTTTAGCGATTAGCTTTTTTCCAGAGCAGGAACTATCCTTCATTCATGTGTTCCAGCTTAGTGTTCCTGGAACTTTAAAATGCAGGCTACAGAATCAACAACTATTAATAAGAAACATCATACAACCCAAGATAATCCATTTCCAAACATTAAACACATCCTCGAAAGGGAATTTGACTTAGATTCAGCATATTAAAAGCAAAAAACAACATGGAACAGAGAATGTGCCACCTGTCAGTTAGAAGTTGTGCCAACTCTCTAAAGAAAATGTGCAGCAATTCTGCACATACACACAAATGCTTAAAGTTACAGAACAAAAGCTAACAAGTCCCAAGGAATAGCATGCATACATATGTACAAAAATTCCCTTCTCCAGCTCTCTAAAGTAGATTCAGTGATCCCACACAGCACAGCAGGGTCAGAGTAAGTCAATGTGGTTTTCTTTAAAGCATATAAGAAGGCATAGAATCTGGAATTCAGACTAGACAGAAAAAAACATTCCACAGCATACTCTTAAGTCCTTATCCCTGCTATCTACCAGATCATCTCTTTCTCTGAAGCACAAGTCTCCTCCAGCTCACATGCCCAGGTTTCTTTCTGAGAGAAACCAGAGCACAGGTAGCTATGAGTAAGCCATGCCTAGTTTTTGTTTCTGCATGGAGCTGGAAAACAGTTAATTCTACTAAACTCAGAGCTGATGAGTTTGGTAATCAATGCCACAGTTCAGCTATTAAATAGAAACCTCAGTTTAACCTTAATTTCTAAATTCCCCTGCAAACATAGGACAGATGCCAAGTAAAGAATGTTGCATGCAGCATGTTAGGGTTGTTCTAACAACTTATTATAGAATAGGAAGGTAAAGATTAATTTTTCCATGTTCTATTCTTATCCTGACAAAGCCCAGCAGCCAACAAATATTCCTAGATTTTGATCATATGCTTTCTCATGTTAATAATGCTGATAAGATTGCTAGTAGATCCTTTTGATCACTCTGACAGTATTGTTCTTTGTGGCCTATGATTTTCTGTTATATTTCCTTATTGTTCACCACCACCACCACTACTGTATATTAAGGACACCAGGGATTATTTCCAGAAGTGGAGGTAGTTTGGCAGTGGCTTTAATTCCCATTTTATTTTTTCTTAGCTATAAGTGCATCCAGTTCCATACATTTTTTCCAGCATATTCATTATTTTGTGCCATCATTATACCAAGATATTTCCTAGAGTAAAAAGTTATTTTAGGTTATATGCCCTTATATGTAATGAGATTTTTATGAACATGTATCTAGTTCTAAACCTAATATAGGCAGACTAAGTCACAATGGAAAGGAATGGAAAGGAAAGGAAAAAAGGAAAGGAAAGGAAAAAAGGAAAGGAAAAAGGAAAGGAAAAAGGAAAGGAAAGGAAAGGAAAGGAAAGGAAAGGAAAAAAAAGGAAAGGAAAAGAAAGGAAAGGAAAGGAAAGGAAAGGAAAGGAAAGGAAAGGAAAGGAAAGGAAAAGGGTTTATAAGATTAACACTGGCTTTCTAGCATTTGAAAACAGTTCTAATTATGCCAAACATTTTGAAAGCATCAAAACTGTTGTTTTGGTTAAAAAACACCAGACATAAAGAAGAGAAATGCTTTGTCCATTCCCTTTTTAACTTTTTGTAAAAGAATTTCTGATAAAATATAAACAATTAAAAAGCATTTAGAAAAAATAAAGCAGGCAGATCACAGTAAATCACTGTTCTAAGACCACAATTATTGTAAGTACTTGCATAGGAAAGTATCATCACAAATATCATAATTCTCACCTTCCCTGCCTTCTAACTGCAGTAAGCAAAACAATTTCATAGAAAAAGCCATACAGAAATAATATTCTCATAACAATTTCAAGTCTATTCAAGTTTTTCGATTGCTGGTTTTTTTTAGTTTTACTTTTTTTAGTATCTTTCTTTTTTTTTCTACTGATTCTCAAGGAATCACTTATTCAGACTTATAATCTTTTGTCTGACTTTTTAATTGGGCCTTCCCCACAACTTCATTATTTAATATTCACAGCTGCAATCTAGCTAGTTGAGTATAGCATCAATTCATTACTGGCCAGCAGCTCCGAGTAGGCTCCTGCCCGTTGTCACAAACATATATTATCATCTTTGCTGGTGTTCTGGTGCATTCAAGAGCAAATGCTGGTATCTTAGTAACAAAAACAGTTATTATGTATTCCTATGGCTGTGCTGTCCATGCCTTTCAGATATAAGAATTGTATTACCTACAGTTTATTGATCAAGTGAAAAAAGAATTGCAGCTGCTGACAACACCATTTTGCTATTCAACCTTTTGGACTTGACAGTGGCACCTTTTGATGATCTAGTAAACTTCACCTAACAAGCAGGAAAACATCTCTACAATCAAATTCAACAATGTAGTCAAATGTAACAAAAATTGTAATTGGTGCATATTTCCAGATACAGGTAAAAATTATATTTATACTGCTTTTTGACAATAGGTGTTAAGTAACTTACGTTCTTACCATTTGTTGCATTAGGACATGCACTACCCCATGTGTGCTATCTTTTAGATGTCTTGGAGTTTTCCTCTTTAGAAAGAACTATATATTTCACAGCTGATACAAGTTTACACTGGCATCCTGGTATAGAGTAAAGGGAGCACCAATCTCATCTGGAAATTTGAATTGGAATACTAGCAGTTACCTCTTCCTATGTGAAATAGTGTGCCCTGTTGTTCTACTACTCAGTTCAAATGCTCTGTAGCTCATGCAGACTCTGCAGAGAGATGATGTATATTTAAGTTAATGTTGAGATTTGGGTACTTAAGAGCCAAAAGAAGCAGTATCTGTGTCTATATTTCTGCATTTTGATTTTTAGTATTGCCCAAAGTCCTTCAAAAACAGAAAATCTATAACCATAGCAAAACTTTTCTGAGAATCATTACTGATAACGCTGAAGAACGTTCTTTCTGTTCTCTGCAGTGTACCTCACCTGTATGTTACACAATATATGAGATTTAATGAAGTCAAGCAATCAGAAAGGACAATGTCCTCTTTCACTATGCTAGCTATCAGGTTTGGAATTTCTAGTGGCCCTACTTTCTTTCTTGTAAGATTTTATTTCTAGGATCTTCCTGTGACAGTGCATGGCCCAAACTTTGGCTGCCATAGCTTAAGAAAGAGTAAACCAGTTTTCTCTTCTAGGGTGTGTTCTCAGGCACAATTGAATTTACAGATACAAGCAAGAATAAAGTAAATAACAGATGAAAACCAACAATGATCCCCCAAACAAACCATGATCCACAGACATTTTTTGCTGTCTCTGCTTAATCCAAAACATCATTCAAACCACGACAAAGGATGCAACAAATTTCAGTTTTTCCCCTCAAATTTACTCCTGAAGAGGCTCTGCATGATTTGAATCTTATTTAATTCACACCAGCTGACTGCCACAAATGAGTGAGAGTGCCTGACCCACAGCCTCCTGCCCCCCCAAAGCACAATCCTTCCTGCTACAGTCTTTTACATACAATTATCAGTGTAGGTTACCTCTGCCAGGTAACCTTTTTCACTGTCTATTATTAGTTTATAATGTCATCATAAAAAATATCTCTTACCAATATTCCACATATTATCCTAAACACATGAGTTAACTAAAAAAAAACCCTTCAACCACTACCATCAATCAACATGTCAGGCATGAGAATTAGGCTTCATGAGACAGATTAAATTTTCATCAAGGCATACTCAATTTTATGTTTTGTTGTGGTTTGTTTTGTTACTTTGGGTTTTTTTATAAAAAAATGTTTTAGCAGCAAAATATAAAAATAATTAAAAAAAACAACCCCTTCATGACTGTTGTAGATATTACTTTTAAAAGGACCCTTGCACAGAGATGCAATTCTTTCATTTCAGATGTTTTAGCAATGATAACATGAAAGTTAATCATCCTTGAGTTATGAAGGCTTCAGTAGTCCACAGAGCTACTAGATCCACATTACCTGTATGGATTTACATCAAAGAATTTCACATGGTACAAATAGTTTCAGCTGAGATTTCAGCTCCCAGTCTGGCCCCAAGTCACCACCAAATAGCTCAACAAGCAATATCATTCTATGATACAATTATGGTTTTAAAATAATGCAGTTCCTTTAGGCTAGGAATGTATCACAGATTTTGATTAAAGTGTTTTTGGCATTAGATTTATAAAGCTACACTGACCAGCTTGAGACTGTTTGAGAGTAAAAACATCCTAAGAGAGTAAGACAGTGCCTTTTTGAATTTATGAAACGAAACACCAGGAAAGAAATCCCTTAGATTTTTCGTTATTGTTTTTTAGGAATATAATTGAGATCAAAATAGACACAGGTGCCTGCAGGGTTGTTAATTCAATAAACTACATCATTCTTTTGGTGCATTCTCTTAATAGGAAGATAAAAAAGAAAGTTTAAAAGAAAAGTTAATTCCGAAAAAGTGCTGTATGGAAAAGGAATCTTTGAAATGATTCTCAATCTTTTCAAGCCAATGCTCAATTCAAAAATTTCTCACTTGGTCACCTTTTGCCAATGATCTAGTCAATGAAGAAGAGTAAGAAAAGGAGACTAACACTGTGTTTGAATATTTTCTGTGCAAAAACATGCCTTTCCTCTATTTAGGAAAAGAGACTTTTTTTTTCCCCAGAAGCTTGAAAATCCATGGGGTTATCATGCTGCAAAATTGATGCTGACAAACTCAGCATCAACATGCACAGGCTCATTTTCTCTGGTTTCAGAAGGTCCTTGAGAATGGAGTTGGGTAGAATCACTCTGGCCAATGGCTTCTAAGGAGGTGAAGGTGCCATTAGGACAAGCTATTTAACAGATGCCACAGAGAAGCTGTAACTCAACAGTGATATCTATGTCTCAAAAGGCCTCAGGTCATCCTTGAGTTAAGAGGGACATACTCTTGCTAGAAGGCAAAACTTATCCCCTCACTGCATGATACAATAAAAATTCAAGAGCTTAAAAAGCATCAGGTTTTGCTTCTTACTCTGCTGGAGCAGTAGGCAGCTGACCTATGTACCAGCAGATCTGAAATCACTACTCACATTGAAGAGAACAAGACTTTATTCCAGCCAATGGAAACCCTTTTAGCAAATTCTTTTCATTTTACAGATAGAATTTAGAAGGCTGCTTTTCTTCTTTTGAGTGAATTCTAATACTTTCGGGTTCAAAGTGACATCTCTTGTCTTAGAAAAGGTTAACATATTTCTTGAAAGAATCCTCTCTTCCATTGCTTTGTGGTTTGTACAATTCTTTTCAGAATGTGAGTATAAAGTAGACAGTAAATTCTCTTATTTCCATTACTTTAACATATCTTCCAATAAGGTAAAATGAAGCTCCTTAGACTAATTTAAGCATGAGATTACATAGTCGTGGAGTAAGTTTCAGAGACATTAATTATGAACCTTGTTCATATTGAATGGAGTCAAGGAATGCAGTCAAAGGTAAGGGTACCATTTTCTTCTTCTCTTACTATATAAAAAGTGATTTTCTATGTATCTATTTACTAATTATAAACAGTAAGTCATCACACTCATGTTTTTGTGTTTATTTTCTGACAGTAAAGTCTCAGCTAGAACTGATTCTGAGCCAGTGTGAGCCAATGCAAGTACTCTGCATAGACTGAAACACCCTGAATTAGTTTCATAAAAATTGTCACCGAGTCCTTGCTGTGAAATCTGACGTATCTATAGATTTAGAGGTTTAATAGACACCACAGTGCCATAGATATGTCATAAACTGGCTTATTGATTCTAGAGACTGGACTCCCGAGTGCCCGGGTGCAAGAAAGTCATCTCTCTACCAGGAGTGTCTCATCTTGGAGGGTCTTGGGTCTTCAAGTCTCCCTAAACAGAACAGTAGTTTGGGGTCCCTTTGCCAATTTAGGTTCAACATTTTTAGAACACAGATTTGACTTACTCCCAAATATACTTTTTCTAAACTTTTCTAAACTTCATTGTGTTTAAACATATTTCAATTCCCTTTGCTTTAACTTTATGCTTTAACTACAAGTCTAATTTTTTTCCAGATCCCTTGGAAAACAAGCCACTCTAAATGTCAATATTGTTTTATTCTTTTTAATTAAAAAATATTTTCCATTTCCTGTCAAAAGAATTCACAAGTTATCTGACTTTTACTCATCTAGGATAAGTGAATTCCACTTTCTTACTATTGAAAAATGCTAGCAGGTTTTTTTTCTTGCTTTGTTCTTTTTCTTTTGTTGTGATAAATATATTTTTTCCCCATTGGATAGGATCAACCCAGATCTCCCATAGACACTTTACTATTATTTAAAATTACTATTCCTCTTCTTTGGGGCTGTGTTTAAAGAGAAGATGCTTTCTCCATAGGTGCTCACTCCATAGCCTCCCTGAAGTACTGGGTCAATACAGGTCATCAGCACCGAGATAACTGAGAATTCCTAGCTGCGCATAGATTTAATATCACTGCTTCCAGTGTGTGATCTGAAATACATTACACTGCACTGGTTCCATGTTGCTCTGAGATTCCCATGTATCCTGCTTTCCCAATGGACAAACAATGATATGCAGCTGCCACACATTTTAATTGCTGCCGTAAACCATCCTTTGTTGTCCGCACAGGTGCAGTCCAGCTCTAATCCAAGAGAAGTCTTCTTTCTCTCTCAAAATCCTAATGATATTGGGGAATTCTTGCTGTTCGTTGTGTATTCCTGAGCAGTATTCCACATGGACTACTTAATGTGTGCCATTAAGATGTATGACCTTTAAAGAGATTCCTGGCAAAATGCCTTCTGAGAAATTATCCTGTTTAAAAAAAACTTTGTGTTGTGACACAAATTTCTATTTTAGACCTTATCAGGAATTAGAACTTCCTAATTTGTATATCCCATCATTGCAGAAAAATGTTCTTCATCATAATTTAAGGAATGGATTATGAGGTCACAAGAACCCAGTAATGGAGTCCTTTATGGTACCATACACAGAGAAATCCTCCACAATGTAAGGATACTACAGTGATTCTGATAAAGTTTAATGTAAAATGTTTAATGTAAAGTTAAATGCAAAATTGAAATCTGAGTACAGATTCAGATTTCTGAATTTTTTTTTGTTCAGACTCTATAACATTTCAGCTAGCAACATCATTTTACTGAGAGCAATTGAAGTGTATGTGCACTGGAGAAACTATTACTTTTGGAGCTTTATGGGTACATGTTTTGCATGGCTTTAGCTTGTTCATGCATATCTCTGGAGCCAACTGACTGCACTTGTGGTACTGATCTATTTTTCTATACTTTCTCAGGCAGCAGAAATAAATCTCCCTACAGTTGCAGCATTCCAAGCAAACTAGAGCCCAGATTTAAAGATGAGAATGCCCTGAAAACCTTTTTAGACCTAAATCCCAAAAGGCAGGAATTTGCATATTAGTCAAGCAGCAACAGTTTTAATCCCAGCACTGCCACCTACTGAAGAGATCATTACAATAATGTTGTGTTTGGTTTTTTTTTTTCCCTGAAAGATGCACTTTAATACATAGATAAATTATTATCTCAGGAATTGGGTTACAGGATAAATAGAGTTCCTAACCCAATAAGCTATACTATACAGTCTGGCAAGATGATCAAATGACCTTAAAATATATATAAATCCAATTACAGGATTGGTGACATTTCAGCAGTAGTGAACAGGAAAATACCAATTCACTGTGCCTAGGCCTGACTTTCTCCAATTAAAGGCAAATAAATCCCATCTGAACTGAATAATAATGGAATCAAATGCTGTTTCAAGTTAGTAAGACATGATATCAATCAATTAATTGCCTAAAAAGGCACTCAATAAATCAATGTTCGAAACTCTGGAGGGATGAATGCAAATTGTAGCTGAATGGGGAAAAATAATTCCCATTCCCTTAAATAAGAAAATCTCAACAATAATTTATGAGTGAATAAAGCTTGATCACTCATGGACAGCTTCAACCCTGGTGTACCTGCCAGTTGCCCACAGAATGCTTAGGGTTCCTGCCAGTTGCCACATATTAATGACCGATAACTCACCACAGACACCTTGTTCCCTTGCTGCATCTGCTCCTGCATGGAACAGCTCTCTTTGATGCTGGTGAACAGGTTAGGCCGCACCCCAGACAAAGGCACCGCTTGGCTTAATGATACTCAACACTTCCTAAATTTCTTCTTGAGGAAATGAATCTCAATTTCCAGCGTAAAAATACCGGTAGCCAAGTGCTGGCAACAGAGGTGGAAAAGTGTCTTGTTCTGTGTGGGTTGAAACAAGCATTACACAGACAACACCTGAGATTATTTTGTTATTTTTACCCAAACCCAGGAGTGTGGCAGGGCACTGAGGGGGCTGATGGCTCCCAGGGCCTGGAGGACTCCAGGCCTGGGGTGGTCCCCATGTGGTTCACCAGGAGCAGGCAGAGGGCAGAAAGCAGAAGCAGCTTTAGTCCCAAGCATAAGACACCTCCTGGTGACAGGAATGTGACAAGGCAGGGCCAGGATGCAGGTAGGCCTGGTTGGCAGGGTCCTTGGGCAGGTGGGGTCAGGCTGTGGGGAGCTGGAGACCAGCCTCGCTGTGGCACTGCTGGGGCAGGAGCTGATGGCCTAGGGCTGAGAGGGGTCCTGAGCCATGGTGTCTTAGGTTGCAATGTAAGATATAACCAAAACCACATATTCTATCACCATCTCCATAAACTGCTAAAACCAGGTGGGGCAGAGTTCTGTATCTCATCCATGACGCATCCCTGATAACTCCCTCTGGGGATATCTTCTGCTAATGGGCCATCAAGTCTCACTGCATGGCTCATAAAGCTGCATCATCCCATTGTGAGATGCTCTGCCCTGGGGCAGGAGCCAAGCATTCCTACCTAGATATAATCTGAGATTTTGAGCACCACAAACAGCTTTATCCACTGGATTCCCAGAGGAAGACCAGACCCTTGTACAGTATCACTGCTTCAACAAAACCACATCTGTCACTTCAAAAGGACTGCAGCCACCAGTTAATCAGACTGCGACCACCACCCTGACCAACAGGGTGTCAGGTTGTGTCCTGACTCTGACAGTTTAAGCCAGTGTTTCTGTATTACTGCCTTTATCTAATTTTCTTATTAAATTATGGTTCTGACTGGGGATCTCCCACTGGTTTGTTTTCAATCTAGTACGCATGGGCAGGTGGGGGAGGCCCCAAAGGCTGGGCAGAAGCAGGCAGTGCTGGCAGTGATTCAGTGCCATGGGAGGATGTCAGGTTGGCTTCTAGTAAGCCCATCTTCCTTTGGAAGTGTTTATTGTCACCATGTTTTCTGACCACCAAACTCACAGACTATAACCTAAAAAGTTGGAACACCCCCCCCAAAACATCTTAAACATGAAATTGTTTAAAGATACATTCTTTCATATCCTCCCCCCACAACCGAAAATTGAAATATTACAACTAAATCTACGGCAGAAAAAACATAAACTCAAAATATGCATAATTTCTTTTTCCATTGTTTTCAGTCAGCCATTGGAAGCCAAAAGAACTGCAGCTAGCCAGATGGATTTCCGCCCTCAGCCAGGTCTGGATAAGCTGCAGCACAGAACGACCATCTTGAGAAGAGCAGTGTCTTACAAGGAGGTGCAGAGCACACCAGACGAAACAAGAGGAAAGGGGCAGGCTAGCTGGCCCAAAACAAATTCAACAACATATTTTGATGGGTCAGGGAAAGAAACTTGTTCTTAGGAAGCAATGTTCACTTGCCACTGGCATTGTTAGAAGGGAATTGCTCATGCTAGCTACATTTTCAACAGTTGGTGGGACTGGTGAGTCACTAGCAAAGAATGAGAGGAACTTGCAAAAATGGAAAGACTGTTAGAAAAAAAACGGGTGGGTACAAAAGCCCTTGACATAAATAGAAGCAAGAAAAGAAAAACAAGGAAGTGCTCAGAATTCTGCCCAGTCCATGCATTTTTGAGATAAACACACAAAACCTCACATCTTTCGCCTTTACTATCTGAATTTACTTTCTTCTTCCAACTTGGAAACCATATCTTAACCATATCCCTTTTGCCATGGGCCTCCACCATCACATCAGACTGTCACATCTCTATGACTCTCCTGTCTTACTGGGTATTTTTGTATTGTATGATTTCACAGCTTCCTTCTTCCTCTATACCTACTTCTTACTGCAATCTGACCAGATGCATTACAGGCCCTAAACCCCCATTTATTTGTTCCCTTGTTCACTCTGGATTTCCTTATTTCTCTTCCCTACATTTTGTTACAACTTTTTCCTGAAGTCTCTCATTCTGTAATTCCTTCTTTTTCACTTTGGACAAAATTCTAGTCTCTAACTCTTGTTCCAGTATTTCAAGACCTGTCCCACGTTTAAATCTAATTTCTCCCCCACGCCCTATCTATTATTACACCAAATCATTTTCAGCCCTAACAGCACCTTCCAAAAGGATCTCTGCTTTCATTCAAGTCTGTTCTCTTGCCTCCCGTGTTCTTCAATTTGTCATTTCATATCACTTCTTGTCTCTTCTGTCATATGGTTATTTCCATTTCCTCACAATTGCCTGACCTTAAGGTGCTAGAAAGATTCATGATGGTAAAAATATCAGTGAAGAAAGCACATCATTGTTTCTATTGTCAGATTAGTTGGTGCTGAAACATTGAGATGCTGTCCAAATGTCACAGA
This sequence comes from Irena cyanogastra, assembly GCA_013397155.1. Taxonomy (NCBI): domain Eukaryota; kingdom Metazoa; phylum Chordata; class Aves; order Passeriformes; family Irenidae; genus Irena; species Irena cyanogastra. The sequence goes on along the minus strand of VWZV01003253.1, from coordinate 180,935 downwards.
GTATAATCATAAATTTTCTCTCCACTCAACAAACCTCAAAGAATTAGTACTAGGGATGCCAGCTCCATATCCTTATCTCTTCACCTATTACTTGTTTCTAAGCAGATTTGAAGTGCATTCTGAATCCAGGATTTTGTAGAAATGTAGCAGAGGTTCAGCCAGCCTCTAGATTATAAACCTTTGCCATGTCCCCATGTGAGTACCGATAGGCAGGGAAAAAAAATGTATCAAGGGGGGTGACCCTAAAAAGTTTGAGTGGTGTCTTCTCAATATTTCCAGTGAAGAGGAAGGCTCAGGTAGAATCAAAAGTACACTGTGTGCCAATACCTGCCTCTGTGGCTCATGACCTATGCAGGGTTTGTGCGCCTGTGACCACTGGGCCATCTCTTAGGATCAAGGAATGGTTGTCTCCATCTGACGAAGTGGGATAAGAGAATTTTTGAAAACAAGCTTGTTTGCAAAATGATAACATTTATGCATGAGTTGTCAAGATGAAGGCCCAACCCCAAGAGAATTGGCATAGTAGGGAGCAGGGATTCTGAGAGACAGCACAATAAAAAAGTTCTTCCACATTCCCTAAAAAACATCACTACTGGGAACATATCCAAAGTGCCAAGACACAGATTTCTCCAGCATGAGGAAAAAAAACCAACAAAACAGAGAAAAAACCAAAACAGAGGAAATAGAAGTTGTGAGCAGTTGCAAAGTAACAGAAGCAAGGTGGGATAGTTCACATTGCTGGGGCAGTGCAATAGGTGGGAACAGGTGCTTTAAGATGCGCAGGTTGGGAACGTCAGGAAGACAAACTCTATTCGAAAAAGCAGCTTGAATGTGTGGAGCTTTGCCATGAGATGGTTCACAAGCAAGCTGAGGGTTTACAGGTCAGGATCAAAGGCAGGCTAGTGAGGAAGCTGTTGTGATGATCAAGGGGTAAAATAAGATGCCGTCTTCTTCAGCTGACTTAAAGCAGCCTTGCAATCAGGAAAAAGATTAAAAATATTGATTTGACGTGGAATTAAGAATTCTAAAACTCTGCTGCAATTGAAACTGGCAGGCAATGTGAATGGCAAAAATAAAAACCCCTATAAGTATACTGATGGAAGAACTAGAGGGGTCTTGTGTTAAGGGTTTGCAGTGTTCAAAGCTTTGTTTGCTAAGACCTTTTACAGATAAGGTATGCCCTTTGGCTTTTCAGGAGAGCCTGGAAGACTGAGGTACTTCCTATGGTAGGACAGGATAAGTAAATGATCAATCAAGTGATTAAATTTGTTTTACAACAGTTCATGAGACCACATGAAATAATCTGATGTTGGTGAGGAAGCTTCGCCAAAATCACTTTCAAAACCTGGGTGATCCAGAGGAGGATTTTGTGACTAGAGTATAGAAAGTGTCGCATGTTATTCAAAGAACAAAAAAGAGAATTTGGGACAGTAGAGGCTGGTCAACCTCACTGCAGTCTCCTGGAACATTATGGATAAATCTGCATATGGAAGTCATTCATAGGCATATGAATGATGAGGCGATTGGGTAAAACCACAATGGATTTCCAAAGGTAAAATCACACCTAACCGATTTCTCTCTCTGATAAATTAATTGGTGGTCAGGGCATATTATTTGCCTTGACTTTCTCATGATTTTTGCATGGTTTCCAATCCTATCCTTGTAGCCATCCTAAAGGGATATGAATTGAATGTGTAAACTACAAGATGCTCATAAAACTGATTGGACTACAGGATGCATGGAAAACTGGTTGGATTACAAGGATCCAAGGGTAATGTGTAGCAGCTTGAAATTCACTTGCCAGATGGTTACTAAAGGCTTTCCTCACAGGCAAGTACTGGAGCTGTTACCATTTCATAGCTTTACTAGCTACCTGGATGACATACGAAAACACACTCCCATCAAGTCTGTGGATGAAGGCAAATGTATAGGAAGAAGATAACATTCCTAACAGCAGGGCTGCTCTTCAGTGAGGCTTTAACTGACTGGGACTGACAGAAATTCAGGAAGTTCAACAAAAACAAATAGAAATTCCTAAATCTGGAATGAAATAGCCATGTGCAGCACCATTGTCTGGAGCTCAGTGGGTAGAAATGTTTTGCAGAAAAAAAAGAAAAAAAAAAGAGATCCTGGGGTTAAAAGTTTGGATATCAACAACAGTGCAGCTTTGAAGCAGTAAATGTTTATTGAAGAGTGGGATATATTAGCAAGAACATAGCCAGCAAATCAAAATCCTCTGTATTTGGCATTTGTGACCACAGTTAGAGTCTCTTTCCCAGTTCTGGCTTCCCAGTACAGGAAAAGTAGCAACATTGGGGAGCAAGCCTAATAGAGATAAAACAAGATAGACCATAGGGAGATTTTTTAATAGGTCATTAAATCTATTCTATTGTGCAGTTATATGTGGTTGGGAACCTCTTTTCCAGTCCAGATTAGTTTACCACATTTACTATTTACAAGAAAGCATACACTGATTTGTAATCTTTGTCCTAGCACTAAAGTACTCTTGAGATAATGAATCTGTACTTGGCCATGCCACCTCAATGTTTTCTGAAGTTGTCGTTCACTGCGCCTGTCTGCCATGGGCATGGATAGAGTACAGTCTATATCAAACAGCTGCCCTGAGCCTGGCTCTTTCTAAACATTATGTAGACACTTTAAGCCTTATGTGGTGGCTTGACCTTGCCTGGATGCCAGGTGCCCATTAAGAGGCTCTAGTATTCTCCCTTCTCAGGTGGTGAGGGCAGAGAAAACAAGATGGAAAGAAACCTCATACATACGTTGAGATAAGGCCATTTACAAAAGCAAAAGCAAAAAAAAAAAAACAACAAAGATTTTATTCTCTAGTTCCCATCAGCAGATGATGTTCAGTCGCCTCTCAGGAGTAGGTCTTCAGCATGCCTAGTAGTTACTCTGGAAGACTAATCTTGCAAATAATAAATGTCACTGTATTCCTCCTCCACTTTTTTGCTTTTGTATCTGAGCTGATTTCATACGCTTTGGAATATCCCTTTTGTCAGTTCGGGTCAGCTTGCCTGGTTGTGTCCCCTCCCAAGATATCGCTCAACCCCAGCCTTCTGCTGGTGAGGCAGAATGTTGGAGAGAGAGTGCTGATGCTGTGCCAGTGCTGCTCAGCAGCAGCCAAAATACTGGTGTGTCATCAACACCTTTCTAGATATCAATGCAAAGCATAGCACTGTGAGTCCTGCTATGGGGAAACGAACCCTGTCTCAGACAGACCCAATACAGCCTCATTTTCAGGAAAATCTGGTGATCAGTGGTATGGTAAAAAAACCAGTCCCTTATGGGTTTAACATGTTAAAGTGCACTTGCAAATCATCTGTCAATGATTTAGTTCAGATGTAACCTATGAAGCTCTGAAAAGCATTAGTGCACACATAAAAAGCAAGTAACTGGCAAATGTCTTAGGGAGGATGGGGACAGGGAGGCAAATAAGCAAGGCTTTTCTTACTCTCAGTAAAAACTGAATCATGCTTTATAGTGCATGTGGATTCCTTTTTTGTTTTCAAGAGGTAAGCTACTTCTTGACTGAGGGTAAGGGAAATATACAGAAATATTTATCTCATTTTTTATAACGTGTCCAGTGATCTGAATTGTACTGACTGCAATCTGATCTCTGACTTTCATAGCTCTGTAAAGATAATTTTGTAAATTTTTCACAGGAATAACTTAGATATTTGTCATGTAGTGCATCATTCCATGCTTGAGTGGAATACACTGTGTAATATATCTGCTTTGAGCCACTGTCCTCAATAAACATTTTGGTACAATCACTAATTGCATGGGCATCTTTAGTCACATCTAAACTGCATATGTATTTTCTTGTAATTTTTTTGCTAGCATGAAAGTTTCAACTCTGGAAAAGTGTTTTGCATACAATGCCTGTCACTTACAGCTATGGTCCTTACATGTACATGCACATGTCCCAGGATGCTTTTGAGGTATGTATTTGCGCAGAGAATAATTAGAGACTCTTCTGGTTTTTTAGGAGGGCTTCTTCCCTTCCTGTGGACTGTTCTTTGTCACAAGGTGTTCATGTTAAAGGATCACACAGGTACTTGAAAATCTCACTTGTTATTTTTAACCAATACACTAACACCCACACAATGGGGTCTATAATTTTCAAACAGGCTGTAAAAGGGAAGATTCCCTATATGCCTAGATTTTTATAAAAAGAGAGGTACCAAGGTTGCACAATCATTCAAGGAGAACAGACTGAATGGGATCAAAATATTAACCAAAAATCACAGGTTCATATACATATCTCCCACTATTTATTTATTTATTTATTTATTTATAGTTATATTTTTCCTCAATCAAATTTGATTCTCCTCTTCAAGAGTTCTGGCTGCATAACAGAGGGAGAATAATTTGTGAGCAGTCAACTAAAGCTGTCATAATTTTTTATGAACAAGTTTTCACACAGTTGGAAAAGCATTATTTTAAGAAATACTAAAAAAATTCATCATCACAAGCATTTCAAATATGCATGAAAGGGCAACAGAGGGCAAGAGAAGAGAAATTAACACATCTTAGGAAGGTAAGTGTAGTGGGAATTTTCTTTTCTCTACTGGATATTTTTAGCACAGTTCATGTGGTATAAGAAAACAATAGAGCTGTTGCAAAGAAGCAGAATAATGGATGCTTTCCAAACCCAGGTGAAATAATTAGGTAAGACTGGATTTACTTGGCAGTCAGGGTTAAAGGACAGTTTCATCTAGAGAGTTTGTGAGTTCTTATGAGAACACATAGCTCTAAAGAAAATTTCAGATAGGGAAGAAGCCAGCTGTTAGAAGGTCTAGCTATATCCATTTAAACTCCATCCTAAAATAGTTCCAGTTGTACTATTACAAACAGGGCTGAGAAAACTCTGCTGTCAGTTACAATGTATAAGAATTTGAAAGATTCTTTTTCAAATAATTTCTTCCATATTTTCACTGCCACCAAAGTCTTTAGGAGCAACATATATTCTGTGCTAAGTTATTTATTCTGGTGAAAAAAGCTGGAAAACCCTTTATCCTTTATCCACTGTAGTCTCTGTATTCTTAGTTATGGTATGTGACAATATAATGCATCTCTCTAGATGTAAATTAACACATTCAAAATTAAGTCAGCATATAAGGATTACTGTTGCTAAACTTAGTATAAGGACATGTTTGCTTTCAGTTTTAAAGGGTATCAAAAGTTTCCCATCTGGTGTCAATAGAAGGACAAACTGAGCTGTGGTCTCCCTGTATGTATTTTGAAGCAATTCCCACACAGCACTAAAGTTTTACTCATCACAAAAGCTTTCTACAGTACTTGAGTAACTAAGTCTTTTATTAATAACTGTATGCTTCACTTTGTCCTAATATTACCTAAACTGTGGCAGCCCTCAAACACTGAAATATATACTGCTATTTGCTATTACTCTGGGTAGTCTTATATCTAAGTAAAGATAAACAGCTTTAGGTATAGAATAACAACAAATAAAATGTCAATATTATTATTATTATTATTAATATTATATATTAACATTATAACAATAATATTATTTATTAATTAATAAAAATTAATTTGTTGAGACAATGTTTCATAGAAAGGAAAGTCAAACTGCATATGAAAAAACCAGCTCTTTTGATCCATTCCTAGCTAAAAATATATTTTACATGCATATGTACACATATATATGTGTGCGTGCACTTTTGTGTATATTCACACACTGAAAACTAAAAGCATTTCAAAGAATTAGTTTCAATTAATTTAACTATATCAGCAGAAATGACAATGTCTCATGATAATTACTAATTACTAATTGATGAACTTAGATTTTGGTTGAATTTATAGCACTGAATATATCAATATGCTGAGCAAGAGTCTTTTAATACAACTGATCTCACAAAACAATTTAAATTATTTTTTATATTCCCATACCAAAAATAACTATTTTTTCATTATTACAATGAATTACTATCAGTCAGAAAGATTAGTTTAAAAACTTAACTTTGATATTTTCTGAGTTTTGGAGCATTTGTCAATAAGACCTGAACTTCTGTTGATGCAGACTCTTTTTTGGTGCAGAATTTATACTCATTATTTGCTTCTCCATGTTTTGCTATGTCATTATTTATACCATCTGTTCTATGTTGCAGGGAACCAGCAAGTTAGGCAACTTTATTTTGCTGATGAATAGCAGAGATAATTCACTAAATAGATTAAGCTTTATGAGCTAAGAAACAGGAGATTTTAGATATACTTGGTATGTAAAGTGTATGTTCATTATGACACTAAAATAACATAAAGTAAAATTAGTGGTCTTGAAATTTTATTGGCAATAGCAAGAAAAAATAGATCATGATTATTTTGCATAAGACCATAAACATGACTAGTTTGGGAATTGATTTAAAACATGCATTCAATATATATTTGTAGACCTTTACTTATATTATCAAAAGTATGGTTAGTGTTGAAATATCTCAACACCCAAGAATAGTTGTGTTAACTAAGAGTTTGTACAGATTACTGTCACTGATTTTTAAATAAATGTAAGAGTAGATCATGACCAAATCCAAACCATACAATTCAAGCTCAATGGTACTGATGTTTTTCATAAGCTCCACTCACTTGCTATTGGAAACAGCAGGCATTTTGGTATACTTATAAGGTGCAGACATCCTGATATATTTTTTGTTAGAGGGAGAAGAGCGCCACTGTAGATTGCAACAGGGATTATGATGTGAGAACTATTAAAAGAGCTCTCCAGCGCATTAAGAGTAGGCTTATACAAAATTTATATAAATAAATTGATTAGGTAACATTCAGAGTTGGTGTAAATTTAATGTTAAGGGGCACTCAAGTAAAGTCCATTCATAAGAGGAATGGACTATACTGAAGCCTCTTAGCATGTATTTAGTTCACTATGGAACACTTAAATTTTACTGATATTTGATTATATAAACAGCTGATCTAAATGCTTGTCTATCATCTGCCCAGCCACCTAGTCTGTGTCTAACTACACTCACGATGGAGATCAATAATTCGCAGGGATTTATAAACTTCAAATGTGATTTAATTAACAGGTGGCCAGGAATCATGAAGTTCTATTTTAAACATTCTGACAGGTGAAATCATGTCAAATAAAAGAAGCCACTCTACTAAGAAAATGAGTATTTTACGATGTATCGTAGTTTACTACCGTGATTAAAAATTGGTCATGACTCCTTATTGTACATGATCTTGGAACAATTGGTCAAGACAGTGAGTGGTTCCAAGTCTAGAAACTATGCAATGACTCAAAGACATTCCTTGGCCTTTCAACAATATATTAAAAGAGGGTAATTAATTGTATTTCTTTAATTACATATAACTGCTTAATGACAAGTCATTACACATGAAAATGAAGTATATTAATGACAATGTTTTTTGAGAGCTCATTAACACTAGAAAGTTATCCTGGATCGAAGCAACTATTAATCATAAGAGCTATTTTTAAACAATATTACCTGTGACTCTGGCTATTCTAAAAACCAATGTCACATCAGAAGGACATGAAACCACTTTCAGCTATTTCTGAATAAATCCATCAGTAAACAAGCCCTTTTAGCCTAGCTTCTACTTTGACAGATTGTCCAAGAAACAGATTTGGTCAATAAAAACAAAATGTTCTCTTTAAAAGTTAAAAAAGTCACAGCTGACAAACACAATGTAACTTCTAAACAACTCCTTAGCTTCATGTCCTGTCTCTCTCCTCCTCCCACAGATCCAGCTTGCAAGATGCTGACCAGTAATGAGATACACCACACATCCATCACACCCACTGTCTCAGGGGGAGGTGAGAGCACACAGGCTCTCTGGCAAGACTGTGTTCAAACTATGGATATAAAACTCAGAGGAAGGCAACAATTTATATGATGAGAATTTATCATTCCTAACATAGCTCCTGCCTTCTACCCTGCCACAAGTAGGCTGAAGAAGTACTGAAACAGTGAACGCAAACAACAGCCGGGTACAGATGGTTCCCTGGAAGGGAAGGAGTCAAACAGACAGTAGTTCCATAGGAATATGTTACAACTGTTACACAGCAGTTTAGGAGAAAGCTTGAAAGCTGTTGGAAGGAGTCTTGTGCTATTGCTCCCACAGGAGCCAGTCTTGCTATGGTGCCACTGGTCTACCTCATTACCATGTGTTTTACACTTCTAACTCTCGTGGTGCCCCTCAACACTAAATTTAAACCAACTCTGAATGTCACCCCATCAATTTATTTATATAAATTATTTTCTATAAGCCTACTCTTAATGGACTGGGAGGCTCTTTTAACCATTCTCACTTCATATTTCCTGCAATCTACAATGGTGTGGTTGTACATTTTTCCACTCCAACATAAAATATATCATGATATCCACACCTTATGAATACATCCAAATTTCTACCATTTCCAATAGCAAGTAGATTGCACATTCTCAAACCCAGATGCAAAATTAAAAGGGAAAATGTAATAAATATTGCAAAGAACATAAAAGAAAAAGAAAAATATCATTATTGCAATTAGTGTACAATAAGAATTTACTCCACATTTTCCATTTATTTTAACTGTTTATATAAGAGTCCTAACTCTATAGCTTAGTGTGAAGGACACAAGAGTAGCAGAGAGAAAGTGGCATTGCATGAGATAACTTTGTTAAATTCAGAAGACTGGTTATCATAGAAATATATTTATAAAAAAAACATGGTCAAGATTACTGAGCTTGAATACATGAAGTGAGATATTAAGATTATGCAGCTTCAGTGGCCTAAGAAACTTCCAAGTATAGTTCCAAGGAAAACACTGCCATTGTCCTCATTTAGCTTATGAGAGAGCCTGAACTAGGATGTCATTGCCTTACTCAAGCCAAATGAACTGAAATAAATGGGAAAAATGAATGTGATTATGGTAATTAGAATTTTAAAACAAAACTGAGTAATTCTTATTTTAAATTATTTTGACTGAGTATTTTTACTTTAAATTAAAAATATAGTAGAAACTAAAAACTTGGGAGCTTGGACCCACCTCAGTTTCTGTCTCCTTGAGTGACATGATCAAGTTGTAAACACAAAAAGTAATTTTACAATGTCTACCATTAAGACAACTGTATTTATTGTATTTTAATAGAAAAGGTTTGCTGCTGACTTAGGTTTTATTTCATGTACTTAAACTTAGCCCTGTGATATTTTGACACTAGAAACACTGCAGTCATGCCAAAGCACAAAGAGGAACTAGAAAATGCAACCCATTAAAAAAACAACAACCTGAAACCAATTCATTAAGTAACTGGCAAAGTGAAACGGCAAAGCAAACAAACCACATCAATGGTGAAAATGCACAAAAATATTAAATATTAAATTGGCTTATATTTTAGTTATCTGAGGTATATAAGCAACACAGATAAGGGTTTTTTAAGAATATATTACTTTAATTTTGTCCCTTGAATGATAAATTTACAATGAAAATGACATGTCCACCATAATTTTGAAATACAATGTAGTTACCACCGCTTTCCTGAAAATGCCTTTCCATTATATTTGCTTGTGGCAGAGGAGTGAATCTGACAAAAACAAATTCTTATGCACATCCACCCTTAGTTGATTAATAGCAAAATGAAATATTTAAAATTAAATAAATGATGATAAAAATTCTATAAAATAAACATTACTCCTGGATCTCCCCCAACAAGATTTTCCTCAATATATTGTCTAGTGCACCACTTAAAAAAAACCACAAAACCAAAAAAATAAGCTTAAAAACCTGAAGATACAAGATCTGTTTATTGAGAATGAGACTAAAGGATACAATTGACAGTGGCCTGATATTTTACCTCTTGTTGATTGGGATAATAATTTTCTCAGTGTTCAATATCGATGTCCATCCACCCCTAGAACCGTGAGGCCATTTGTGTTGGGAAGAGCAGACGCAGTGAATGTATGCATGGCACCTCTGCCAGCTTCTGGAGCATTTGTTGATCCTCTGACATCCCTCTCCTGCTGAGGCCTCTCTCCCTAAGGCTGTCAAAGATGCTAGTGTCTACTCCTCCAATACTTGCCACGGACAGCTCAAGTAGAGATGGTTTTATCTAATTTGGAAGAGGAAAAATTTGCTCTGCCATCTCTCTGTGCTCCCACAATGTGTACTCAAGCATTAGTGGACAAATATATCAAATAAATATCAGTTAAAAACACCCAAAATATGGTAATGCAAAGAAAGTATATATTTTAGGGTATGGTCAGAGAAGATATTCAAAGCCTCCACTGTTGCTTCTAGAAATGTCAGGACAATTCAGAAATGTCAGTTCCTTTACCGGTTTCCAGATTGTAATTGAAGGATCATGTAGCTCTCTCGCTTTTTCTCTCTCTTTCTCTCTCTCTAAATAGGTCTATAAAGATCAGCTGGAAAGTGCAGACAGAATTGTTCACTGGTTAGCTTTACTTAGAGCTACAGGGTATATATGTGCTTTGTTTTGTCTTATTGATCAATCTAGCTTACATTTTTAGCACACACAAACAAAAATCAGGGAAAATAAAAAGTTGATGAAAAACACGAACAACACAAATAAGGTTCCAATCGTGCAAATTTTGCTTCACTGGATAAAGCACTTCTTGACACAGTAATGTCCAGAATCCCCCTCCCCCAGAAAAATACAGGACTGAGACTGAAGCCATTCTTTTTTTTTTCTTTTTTTTTTCTTTTCTTTTTTTTTTTTTTTTTTTTTTTCTTTTTTCCTTAAGGCTATACAACACAAAGAAATAAAGCATGGAAGAACACCTCATTGGGCTGAACACTCCATTCTTCTGGCTCTGGAGTGAGCCTTTGACAAAGCGATTCTGAGGTCCCACTTAACTTGTTTCATTGGGACAACAACGAGAGAAAGAAAAAGAGGAAAAAAAAGAAAGAGAGGAAAAAATAAAAATAATAAGAAAGTCAATGATCCCAACAATAAAATCCAAAATTGACTTTACAATCACAGGTACAAATTGCTCAGGTCGATAATTTCATTTCTCCTAAAGATCACTGTCGTCTAAAACTAATTAGAGGCGCAGGTTCCAAGGAATTGTCAATATTCAAAGCAAATGTTGGAGTTTAGAAGGTTATCATTCTTCTACTGTGACAGTCTGACGGGGTGACTGAAAATATTGTCATATGCTGCCAAGTTCAGGGTGTCATTAACAATTGAATCCTTGCTCCAGCTCATGGATCTGTCTCCTATTTGGCCTCCTTTTATAGTGGAAAGACTAAGAAGCCGGAAAAGGTTGAATATTTCCACCCTCCCATGAGGTTACCCCTTTCCAGTTTGAGATGCACTTTGTCTTCTCTTTCCATGAGGAGCAAGACCCCATTGCTGGCTGCTTCTCTGGTGACGTCCTGATCCCCTGCAAAAGCTGAAATCACTGGGTAGCCGTTTTGCATTAAACTTACCTAAAAAGTGCAAAGAGAGAGAATCTGAGTTTTCTCAACACTCTCAATGATTTTTTTTTGCCCTGTGCACATCACTAAACTTTTGTACAGGTTAGAATCTAGATTGAATTAGGTTGAATTAAGCTAAGAAAATAGGCAATACATGATTTCTGTCATGTATACAGACCCCTTTAAAAATAACCCACAGTCTCATTCTTCAACTTCTGGGGTTTTTTTTAAATATGAGCCTAGAAATTAGCATTTGAAGAGGAAAAAAAAAAAGAAAATGAAAGGAAAGGCAGCATCTTCTTTCAATTAGAACCCACCTGGATGGTTTGTCTGTTATAGACCTTGACCACGTGGAAACTGAAACTATATATCCCTTTTCTTGGTGCTACAAATATACTGGAAGTAAGATCAAAATGGTTGCCAATATTAACTAATACCTGGAATGTAAACAAATAAAACAGGACAAAGAAAAGGAGAGAGAGAAAGAGAGAAATCAGACTCCACCTTAGAGAAGCACCAGCAAAAATCTGACATGAGCTCAAGGACCAACAAAAAGCATAGTCAAAATGGTATTTGCAGCACAATTAAAAGTGCATGGCAGGGGAATGGAGTCAAGTTACAGAGGCATTTAAAAGGCATCAGAGTTAATAAAGCAATTTAGTTACACAAAAATGATCTCCAAAGCCTGTTATATGAAGTACAAACGTCCACACTGAGCTGTCAATAAAGCAAAGGTGGCAGAAGGAGGAGGGGGAGGAGTGTGAAATGGAGGGAAGGAGGGAGGGGAAAAAAGGTAGGAAAAAATATCAAAAGTCGTTAGCTCATAATGGAAATGTATGTTTTTTAGATATCACTACTGAAATCAGAGCTGGCCTCGAGTTTAATAAGGTATAGAGCTAAAATTGCACTGCAGAGAGGGGCAAAGAAGGAAAGCGGATGCCCAGCAATAGCAACATCTGCCAGCTCTTGTCCCTCTGTCCCCCTGAAGGGCTGTGCCACTTGGCCCACACGCTCCTCAGGAGTCTGGGGTGGGCCTGCTCCTCCTTCCCGGCAATAACCTTCATTTGTCATATAATTCAATGTTTTTTTGAAACAAAACAAAACAAAAAAATAAAAAAAAAATTAAAAAGAGGAAGAGTTGAGCGCTCCGGCAGATGTGCAAAGCCTCGCTCGGAAGCGGCGGCCGCACCCTGCTGATCGCGCCGGTCTGACGGAGACCTGGCCTCGGCTCATCCGCTCACGCCTTGTCCCGGCTCCTGTGACGAGGGACATGGTTTGGCTCAAAAGGCACAGGCGGCGGGCGGAGAAGAACCTGCGGGTCGGTGGCGATGCCGTCCGGCGAGCGAGTGTGCCCGAGCCGGCTGATCCGCCGTGCCCAACCCTGGAGCACACCCGTCACGCTCAGTTTGAGGGCTAAAACTCTGCTTTAATGAAAAAATACGAAGCAGGAGGAAAAAAAAAAACCACCATCGCCCCCCACCCCCCAAATCCCAATCCTTTCCTCCCAAACAGCCAAAATCTGTAGTTCCCCCAACCCAAAAAAAAAAAAAAAAGAAGGAACAAAAAATAATTTTAAAAAACCCTTATTGTGGGAGCACCGAGAAAACACCTTCAAGCTCTTAGGAGCTGCACATTGCCGGGTAAAGCATCTAAAATATGCTATATATTTAGCAAGTTGGGGGGTTGATTTTTTTGTTGTTTTGGTTTTTTTTTTTCTCTACTGATCTGATTTTATGAGATCTTGTATGCAACGAACGGCTGTGCAAACTCATTAGGAGGGACAGGTAGACAGATAAATGACAGCCAGACAGGTAAAAAACCACAAACAAATAACCAAAAAACCAACAAACAAACAAGCCCAGAGAAAACAGTCTGGTATGCTAATTTTGGCTGACTCTGCAATACTACTTTAGGAATCAGAAGCGGTAGGAAAAAAGGAAATTTCATCGCAAAAATAAAGTGGATGGACGGGATTTGGTCTCCGGGAGGTGAGCGGTGCGACAAGGCAGGGGCAGGGGCAGGACAAACAGGCAGGGCTAGGGCTGTTCGCTGCTCTGCCCGGCGTGTGCCGTGCGGGATAATACCACTCCGACATAGCCCGCCGGGGACACTGCTCGCCTCGTCTGATAACTCGGGAAACACCCTCTTCTCCCTCATCCCTCCTTCCCTCTGAGAGATGCGGTGACATTGCCAAATACGCTCCAAACAGGCAGATCCGGCGACTCCTCATCAGTGCATCTCTGAACTTGCACCGGAGGAGGGATGCACACCCTTCCCTCGGGTCGTTCCTGGCTGGCCGAGAAAATCCTTGGCTGCAAGGCACCCCTGCACGCGTCCGAGGCACAGACTTTCACGTTAAAGCTCTTTCCGTACTAGCGATTGTGACCGGACAAGAAGCCAGCGTGTTCACCCCCGGTAACACCCCAGGAAAGCCCCGCAGCTACCTAAAAGAACTTTCCAAAGTCTTTGTGGGGAGTTGAGACGTGAAGTTGCTACTGAGCGGGTGGATCGGGATTGAAAGATGGAGCGGGAGCCAGGAGGAGAATACGCGTGCAGCCAGGGGGAGGCAGGGGCGGGAGATGCCCGCGCCGGGCGCGGCGACAAGGGGTAGCGAAGGCGAAGCAGGCGGCGCCTGACCTGGTCGAAGTAGATGGTCATGGTGCGGTTGCTCATCTCGGAGGGCTCGTGGTTGGTGCTGCGGGTGGCCGAGAAGGCCACCTTGGCGCTGCCCGAGCGCACCGAGATCCCCAGGGAGGAGGTGATGGCGCCGTCGGCCGAGGGGCTGGAGTCGCAGACCACCAGGCACTTCCCCTCCAGGNGGAGGCGGAGGGGGCTGCGCGCCTGCTGCCGCCGAGGCGCCCTGCGGCCAGCGCTCTGCGGGACGGCGGCTGGGCAGCGGCGGCTGCGGCCGCGCCTTCCTCCCCTTCTTCTCCTCCTCCGCCTCCTCTTCTGCGCGGGGCGAAGGAGCCTTCTCAGAGGGCGGGCGGCACGCAGCAGCCTGCCAAGGGGAAAGGCGGCGGTGAAACACAGCGGACAGGCGGGAGCCGGCACCACGCCGCCCGGCGGGCTGCCCCTCCCCGCCCCCGGCGCCCCAGCGAGTACAACAGGTCTGGAAGACACCTGGCTGCCCGGTGTTCCCTCTTCCTCCGGTTCTCCAGCAGCCTGCCGTACTCCGAGGGAGGAGGAGGGGGCAGCGAGGCAGACTGATCCCAAAACCCCCGGCGGAGCATCCTGCGGGCGCCTCGGGCAGTCTTTTTCTCACCCCACAACCAACGGGATCTCCAAAACCCGGCTCCACTTCTTCCCACAGCCCCACTATTTACTACAAATCCGAGCCTTGTTTGTATTCGTCTAACGCCCCAGACGCCACGGCAGGAGATTTCACTCGTGTTACAAGTAACGCGCCCTCTCTCCCCTCGATGGAGCTGCCGCGCTATCTGTAGAGTTCGCAGGTGGCTGGGGCGCCCCGAACCCCGCGCTCCCGCCCCGGCGCTGCCCCGGCCGGGCTCTGGAAGCCGCTGCCGCCCTTGTCCTCGCCTGGGGGCTGCTGCGTTCGGACACCGATTTGTACTTCCCAGCCTTCTGTGCCCCAGGCCAGGCTATCACTACCGCCGCCGACCCCGGCGACTCCCTAAACTCGCGAGGAGGCAGCTGGCTCAGATATGCCCCGGTTCCCACCCCGGCATGCACACATATCGCAGGAGTCAAAGCCTCACCCGGCTTTTCCCTCGGAAGTTGCATCTCAGATTTTCCCGTCCACCAGAACACCGGCTAATCTCGCTCCTGGGAGATCGCCCCTAGGATCGCTCCTAGGATCTCGCCCTTACACTTCCCCAGAGGCGCCTCTACCGTTGCCCTAACCTCCCACCTTATTCTTGTTATCACTTAAAATGATATTTTGCAAAAAGAACAGCCGGCGGGGAGGAGAACGGCCTTTTTACCTGGGAGGTCCATGACGGGAGAGGCGGGCTGGCTAGATAGCTCGTCCGTGAACTTGTATAGCTTAGAGAAAATGAGCCGAGATTGCGCTGGCAGAAAGAAAAGGAAACAGGAGTCGCCTCTTTCTCTCCCGCCCATTGCCAATAATCATCCCCCTCCCGCCAGCCGCTACCACCACCACCCCTCTTCCTCCCTCCTCCCCTCTTCTCCGGCACACACGCACACACACACAGACACGATCAGGCACCCGGCAGGGATTCAGACACCGGGACCAGAGCGGAGTGCTGCCACGGCACCGCCGGCGATNCTGCCGTACTCCGAGGGAGGAGGAGGGGGCAGCGAGGCAGACTGATCCCAAAACCCCCGGCGGAGCATCCTGCGGGCGCCTCGGGCAGTCTTTTTCTCACCCCACAACCAACGGGATCTCCAAAACCCGGCTCCACTTCTTCCCACAGCCCCACTATTTACTACAAATCCGAGCCTTGTTTGTATTCGTCTAACGCCCCAGACGCCACGGCAGGAGATTTCACTCGTGTTACAAGTAACGCGCCCTCTCTCCCCTCGATGGAGCTGCCGCGCTATCTGTAGAGTTCGCAGGTGGCTGGGGCGCCCCGAACCCCGCGCTCCCGCCCCGGCGCTGCCCCGGCCGGGCTCTGGAAGCCGCTGCCGCCCTTGTCCTCGCCTGGGGGCTGCTGCGTTCGGACACCGATTTGTACTTCCCAGCCTTCTGTGCCCCAGGCCAGGCTATCACTACCGCCGCCGACCCCGGCGACTCCCTAAACTCGCGAGGAGGCAGCTGGCTCAGATATGCCCCGCTTCCCACCCCGGCATGCACACATATCGCAGGAGTCAAAGCCTCACCCGGCTTTTCCCTCGGAAGTTGCATCTCAGATTTTCCCGTTCACCAGAACACCGGCTAATCTCGCTCCTAGGGAGATCGCCCCTAGGATCGCTCCTAGGATCTCGCCCTTACACTTCCCCAGAGGCGCCTCTACCGTTGCCCTAACCTCCCACCTTATTCTTGTTATCACTTAAAATGATATTTTGCAAAAAGAACAGCCGACGGGGAGGAGAACGGCCTTTTTACCTGGGAGGTCCATGACGGGAGAGGCGGGCTGGCTAGATAGCTCGTCCGTGAACTTGTATAGCTTAGAGAAAATGAGCCGAGATTGCGCTGGCAGAAAGAAAAGGAAACAGGAGTCGCCTCTTTCTCTCCCGCCCATTGCCAATAATCATCCCCCTCCCGCCAGCCGCTACCACCACCACCCCTCTTCCTCCCTCCTCCCCTCTTCACCGGCACACACGCACACACACACAGACACGATCAGGCACCCGGCAGGGATTCAGACACCGGGACCAGAGCGGAGTGCTGCCACGGCACCGCCGGCGATGCTGCACCCCAGTCCTTGCCCCGGCCAGGCACCCCTGCGCCTTGGAGCCGCACCCCGACACATCGCGAGCAGCAGCGACAAGCCGCGATGTTCCCACTGGGACGGCCTCTCCGGTGTCACTGGAGGCAGAGAAGAGCCGTGTTGCCTCGCCCCCCCTCCCTCCTCCCCCATTATTTCTACCTGAACCCGTCGTGCTAAGACGCCCCTGTTCCAACATGCCACCGACACGTTAGCACTCACCGGCCGCCGCTGCGGCCGAACCACGCAGCATCACTCCCTGGGAGCTGTTTGGAATTCATAGACTTTGATTTTGACAACAACAATCACTAAAAAAGACATGTTGTTCGGGGCACTTCGGGCCCTAGGGCTGCGCCCCGCATATCGCAAGGCCCCGTTCCCACGCTCGCCCGAAGTTCGCCGGCGGCTCCCCTTTTATTAATATATTTCTTCCCCAGGGCGTTCCGATTCCCGGCCCGTTCCCAGACCCGCTCCTGAACCGGGACCCGCTCCCTGACCCACTTCACGACTCTGGGATTTGCTCCCCGACCCGCTCCCGAAACGAACCCATTCCCAAGCCCGCTCCCGTCGCAGGGCTCGCTCCCGGCCCCGCTCCCGCCCCCGGCCCCGCTCCCGCTCCCGGCCCCGCTCCCTCTCCCGGTCCCGCCCGCGGCTCCGCTCCAAGCGCGGTCGCGAGGCGCCACCTGGCGGCAGCGCGCGGCGGCCGCGGGGCTGCCAGGGACGGAGGGAGCAGGGAGGGTCGACCCTTGGCAGTGGAGAGAGGGAAATTCCCAAAGGGTAGAACGTTCGGCTGAAGAACCGAGTGGCTGCCTTCCCTCGCTGCCTGCAGGGCCTGGGTGCGCTGGGCCGGTCGCCCCTGCCTTGCGGAGCGGTAGCGATGATGTCTGTCACAGCCAAGGTTATCATCAGATGTTGCTGGCCGCAAGTGTTTCGTGCTCCTCAGCTCGTGGGGCTGCTGCTGAGAGGTTATCAGCAGTGCGAGGGAGGGTAAGACAGCGCTCTGGCAATGCAATTTCGAGAAACACCATTGCATTTTGATGCATTTCTCTCAATTGCAAACTGGGTTTCTCATTGCATATGGCGTTTTCCTAGAGATCCTGAAATTTAGACTTCAGCATCTGAATGGAACTTATCAGAAAACTGTGTTTACATCTAAGTGGTAGCTCCTGATATAGAGAAAATTTGCAGGTGTATGTCAACAGTAAAATTACAATCTCTTCTATGAATGAGCACTCCTCTGTTTCAATCTTCTGCTTTAAGCAGAAGCAAGGAACCCCTGAGGGTGTCTGCCTGGTGATTTGCACTGAGAAATTAATCATGCCCTGAAATTACAGCTAAGCAGTGTGCAGGGAATTCCTAACCTATAGCTCCTTATTTCAAATGAGAAATTTATGCTAAGCCTGAAATACTCATGTTTAACAGTCTTTTTTCTGAGTTCAAGCACGGAGCGATGAGATTAGAAAGCTGAAAAGTGTAGAGCATTAAAATTATCAGAAGTCAGAGCAGGAACAAGTCTATGGCTGTAAGGCAGCACCTATTCAGCAAGACAGTGAAAAGGACCACAGAAATTCCTTTAGAAGAGATTGACACTCAATCTTACCTGGGTCTGGTACACTAGGGAGCTGCTATTACTTCTCTTCAGATCACAGTGCTCATTGATTATGACTGAGTTGTATAAATGAGGAAAAAAGCAGAGCCAAAGGATTTGTGCCTTGTTCTGTATGACTTAGAACATAAGGCCTAGTGCTCAGGGAATGATGGCATGTTACCAGTTCTGCCTGCAACTTTCAAGGAAGATGAGCATAAGAAATAAAGGGAACTGAAAAGACATTAAATCCAATGTGCACCCACAGGGAAAAAAAAAAGAGATTAAATCTTGCCCTTTTTAGTACAAGAAATGGATCCCAAATGTATAGAAACTCCCTTCTTCTTGGATAGGTAACTAGTAAAACACCTGTAAGTAAAATTCATTGCAGTATGAATAGAGGGAGGGGGAATAACAATAGAATACTTCTAATAAAATATAGAATTATATGATATTTACAGTGGTTATTAGAAAACAGTTCTGTGTGTTGCTTGTAATTAAATATTGTCCTTAATGGAATTAAACTGCAGCCTTCACAGAGCTAT
Source organism: Irena cyanogastra (assembly GCA_013397155.1). Taxonomy (NCBI): domain Eukaryota; kingdom Metazoa; phylum Chordata; class Aves; order Passeriformes; family Irenidae; genus Irena; species Irena cyanogastra. Next base: position 162,023 of record VWZV01003253.1, on the reverse strand, counting down.
GTAGCTGGTGGATTTACTTAAACATCTTTCTTTTTTTTTTGAGTTGGAAGGCTGAAAATACAGAATATTAAATTATTAATGTCAGAAAATGCACCTATTATAAAATGACTTCAGAAAATATAGCTTCTAAAGTAAATTAGCAGGTAAGTTATTGGTAAAGTTCTCTTTCTCGAGTTCAAAAAGTTGGTTGTAGTTAGAAAAGAGTATTGTGTAATCAAGCTCATGTCATTTTTCATCACTTTGCCAAGAACATGAACATTTCTACCAGGCATGTGTTGAACTTGATGGTGTGGAAGTTACACAAGAAATAAAACTGCTCATTTCTTTGGAACCATTACTAAGATAGCCCTCACCTTGAACTCATTTAATCCAACAGCTTCAAGGGGAAAAGCTTTTTGTCTTATCTACTAAATCGAGTTATCAACAAAAAGGTATTTTGATCAGTAGCTCCCAAGTGTTTCCCATACATTATTTACAATAATGCCAAACAAAATAGGACACTCTTTTCCAAAAGAAAATACTGTATGTCATTTCCTGAAATTATTTCACAGATATTTGCATATATTATATCATTGTTACATATACAAAACCAAAGAAAGAATAAATGTTCATTTAATATGAAACATTCTTTTATCTACCCGAAATATTAGAACAAGTTTGCAGCAGGGACACAAAAACACTTCCGTGATCAGCCAAGGTGGTGACTTCTGAGTCCTCATTTATTAAATAGGTTACCATTTAAATGGCTAAACTGTGTTTTCATGGATTACTTGGCCTTTAAAAAACAATTTTACTGTAAATTGTAACAAATGGGATTTAACAAATCTGATTATCTTTTTCTTACAAGCACGCCTTTGAAATATAATCTGATGGTAGAGAAAGTGCAGTCTTCTGTACCTACCCAGTGATGACCTCTGTATTAACCACAAGCTGCCAGTAAACCAGCTGAGGTATACCCACCCTCTGTGAGAGCAATCCTTGTGCTAAATCCAGCTATCAGCATGACTAAAAGAATGTTTTGTAAATTCAAATCAGTGTTTAATTCTCCATTCTACTGGGACTCCAGGGCTTATTACGTTATAGCTGTCAGCTATGGCCAGGAATGTATAACTCTCTGTTGACAACATGCGCAACATTCTCAAGTATAAGCAATACAGAGAAAAATTACATAATAAATTAGAATTCATTTGCAGAGATACTTAAACTTCATTTCTAGTCCCCTGAGTCTTAGTGTTTCACACATCAACCAAGGCAGTTAGACTTTTTCCCTGCATAAGAAAATTCACCATAATTTTTTATCAGGTGGCAGTTCTCAAGTGCAAAGGTTTTCTCTTCATTGGAAGGTGAGGAAAATGGAGGATAGATGGAGAAATTTACCCATTCTCATAAAGAACATAATGTCTGATAGAATTTCAGAAATATCTTCATAAGATTTTACACATTGAAAGAAGTGAGTGTAATTTCTCAAGAACATTTGGTTCATATAAAAATATCAGAACAACCCTAACATCATGTTCTGACTCTGTCATCAGCCTCTCTGACCAACACATTTTTGAGTCATTCAGGTTTACTTGGGAAAATTTCAAGATGGAGATGTCATACCATTAAACAAAAAATGTTGCAAATGGCACTTTTTTTTTTCTAAATATATACCAATTAGAAATGTTCAGACAATGTGCATCAGTCACCAATGTGTTCTGCAGATTCAACACTTACCCTCAGTTTTCAAGGTTTGGTGCATCCTCAGAACAAACAATATACAGTGATGTGGAGCAGCTCTGCTATTCCCTGGATTCCTTCTTCACAGAGCTTTTAAGTAGATAAATGATGACAGCAACCCAGTGTGCCTTCCAAAGACTGCAAATTTTTTGACTAAAAAAAAAAAAGCATTTGTGAGAAATGTTTACCACAACAACAGCCAGACACTTGACTTGGTAAGCACAAATAATTATTTTTTCTTTTATATGTAGCACTGAACATTGCGTGTGTGCCTAGGTTTTGGGCACTTTTAACTCATGCGAACTCACACCTTGACCTTATAAATAACCCTCCATATTTTAAAAATGCAGCTATCATTTATAATGAAAACATTGCTATAAACATAGCACAGTCACGTGTTTCATTACAGGAGATCCCTTAGGGCTCATAGCCAATATATATAAACTTCAAAGAAGTTAATACATGCTAGATAATATCTATCTATCTTTCTATCTATCTATCTATCTATCTATCTATCTATCTATCTATCTATCTATCTGTCTTAGAGTATCTTACAGATATTATCTAACACATTTTATATACATGTATATATATACAAATGATATTAGAGGTATATATATTAGGTATATACAGATACTATGTGTTAATAACGTGACAGTTGGGAAGAACTGGTGGTGTTCAGCTATATTTTTGTATAGATTTTCTTGCTGCAGGTGGGATGCTGCTATACAATGTCACACAAATGCAAAATTCAAGAGATGCAGACTATTTATTTTCAGAAGAGACAATCTTGAAATAAGACTTTGAAATACAACAAAAAATGGCACAGCCTTCAAATGCTTTACTTAGTTCATTGCTTCACTTGTTCATTCAGCTAGATTTCAAAGAAGGCCTTCCAGTTCTAATTGGAAAACAAAGTTATACTGAATCATGTTTTTAATGATGCATGATAATTTGTATTAGCAGAGAAGACTTTGGCATTCCTGAAAACAATACAAAGAAATAAAAATACGTGGCATGGACGGAAGATCATATTATTAATGATTTCATTTAGTTAGTTCCTAGTTTAGAATTTCAGAATTCAAATCAGGTTTGAAAGCAATACTGTAGAAGACAGTCTCATTAATGACATACATGGAAGGAAATCTATAACTCTAACAATCATATGTTTTTTGTTGTCTTTTTTTTAAATTCTGCTTTAAAGATTCATCCTTTTATTTTGACAAAGCAGCTGCTCTGCAAACAGACTTCTGTACATTGCTCCAAGTTTTACACTCACAAAGTAGGAATACAAAAAAAGCTACTTGTAATAGAAATCTTAGCCATTATAAAGAGTTGTGACCATCCTGGTAGGGAGAAAAACCAGTTCAGTCCTTTTAAAATTAATTTTCTTCTGAAATAAATAAATCTGTGTTGCAACCAAGAGACTCTAGCTTCAGAGAGTTGGAACAGATGTATTTGGTCACTTTTATATGCTAATTCCAACTCTGCACATGGCTGTTGTGAACTCTGATGACATTTGAGAGACCCAAAAGATTTGAGTCTTAGTTTCCCACACTGAAATTAATGAAGAAGGTCTCTGGTTGTTGTTAACTCACTTATGCATTTCTTTCAGCTTTTATTTGTATTAGCTTTTTGGTTTTTTTTTTTTTTTTTTTTTTTTTTTTTTTTTTTTTTCTTTTCCTCCATCAGAGCCATGCTAATTTGCCCCAATAATTAGAGTAAAATACTGCTGAGATTTTTTTGTCATACTTTTTTTTTTTTTTTTTTTGTGGATCTGTCTGGAGAACTTCCTGTATTTGAGATGGGAAAGACTGGAGTCCCTCATCCAAAGAACACTTACAATCTGAGCCCAACCTACAAAAATGGTATTTCGTCTAAGGTGGGTGTAGAGAAAATCCAAAGTAGTCCATGGCTGTTGAAATGTTGTCTAGGATGCAGGAAGATTTACACCCATCTAAGGAGGTCACATCCTCAATCTGAGTTCCAGACACCTCGCTTCAGTCTCAGCTCTCTGCTGCTGTAGGTTTCAGCTCTACCACTTATGACAAAATTTCACACTGCTTTAGCTTTCTCAGGTCTGTGGAGACTTCTGTTCTTCCCTCATCTGAAACAGTCCTGAATAGCAATCTTTGTATCCTTTGGAAATGCTAGGAAACTTATAGCCAGTGCAGATCCTGTCACTGTACATCATAAGGTTCTTCTGTCACTGTACGGCATAAGGTTCTTCTCTTCCAAAATCTAAAGCTTTTAACAAAAGAAGGTTTTAGCTACTATAACTGCAGCAATAGCCTCACAAACCAGGGCCACACATTCAATGGCAGCTCTCCATTGCCTTTAAGCATTTGCATTATGAGGTATGATCAATCCCATTCATCTCAGTGACTGATAAATTGGGTGTCCCTGAAAACACTTGTGACATATCACTTCTTCTGCCAGTCCTCATCAAACCAGGTAGGAAAGGAGGTGAAACATTATCTGCTGAACATTTGCACAGTCCACTGTGAAGGAAAGCTCATTTGAGCTGGAAAAGAGCATCTGGGAACAACAGTATTTGTCTCTCCTTACAATCAGGAACTCAAAGCCAAAATCCAGTTAATGTCTTAAATTCTTAAGGGAATAGAGAGGAGAAGACACTGAGGCACAGCTGACATAGTCAATGTCAAAGATCTTGAGAGCCAGGCGTGCGGATCTGGGGAAGGTATGAGAAAGGGTATCTGGATAGTTATCAGTTTTACTTTTAACATCTTCATTGGAAGAAGAACTGAAAATTAATTTTCTATGCTGAGCTGAACCTTGGGCATATATTACTGTTTAGAGATTCCCTGTTGTCCTAGGAAGTATTGCAGCAGTGAGAGATATATTTATGCAAAGTTGTTGCACTCTTTTGAAGGATCTTTACATATGTTTGTACCATACCTCTGGGAAACCGCGTGCATCTCTGATCACATCATTTGATATAGCCAGAGTCCTCAGGATAGTAGACACAGGTAATCTTTCACCATAAACCCTCATATAGCCTGATTCACACCTGTCCCAAACACTGAACACCCAACATGCTTTATTGCATGTGACTGCATAGACAAATAGTGGTGCCTGAAGGCGCAGACAAAAAGAGATGACAGAGAAGCAGTCACTCCCATCACCTTATATTCCTCCTTCCAGGGAAAGCTTGAAACATTCAGTATAGAAAGAAAAAAAATGTACTAAATTTCAGACATTTGCATTAGGAACTTTGAGGCAGACATAGCATTTCCAATTCTAATACCGAGGCCTTCACAAGGGATTTCACATCTGAAGCCTTTTCATTGCATTGAACTGAATGACACTAAATCCAATTTAAAATAAATGATGAGCCATAACTCTGATACACCTTTGCCAAATACAAGAATAATATGTGTTGTAAAAATAAAAAAAAATTCACATTGCAAATAATTCCTTTACATAGCAGTATATATATATATACATATATATATATATACACACCATATATGTATTAGAGAAATTATTGTGCAAAGAGCCTGAACTGAAAGTCTTAGGCCTACAAAGACTTAGCCTGTATTTTACTTGAGGCACATGAGCAGTCCCACTGTGCTTTGCTCTTTATGTACATAAACCTTTGTAGGCTTGGAGCCACAGCACAGGAGGTAAAAAATACCAAAAACATTTCATAGCATTTCTTTTCATGACTTTGTGCTTGTGATGTTCTCAAATCAGTATCATTATTACTTTATTGTGTTTTGTCATTGTGGTGACACAAAGGATTTTAGTGCAGTTCTGTAGAGGCTGTTGTGCCACAGACGTGTTTCAGTGTCAGTTCTGTTCTGTTCAAAAGCAGAAACAGATTCTGGAGGTGGGATTTGTAATGGCCACAAAGCATCTGGCATCTCTGTAACTGTCCCTTCTCAAGACCAAGGAAAATTCCTTGATATCTTTTACAGCTCTGATTAAACGCTGCGTGTGCCAATGACAGATGTGTTTAAAGCTACATACCTTTTTAAGCTACAGTATTTCATCTGTGTAGAACTTTCCACCAAAAGGGGATAGGGGCAATGACTTTAAGCTAAAAAAGAGGAGGTTTAGATTAGAATTAAGGAAGAAGTTCTTTACTGTGAGGATGATGAGGCACTGGAACAGGCTGTCCAGAGAAGCACTGGATGTCCCATCCCCGTGAAAATGTTCAAGGTCATGTTGGGCAGGGCTCTGAGTACACTGGTGTAGTGAAAGATATCCCTGTCTATGGCAAGGGGGGCTGGAATTAGGTGGTCTTTAAAGTCTTTTCCAATCCAAGCCATCGTGTGATCTTATAATTCTGTGATAACAATGGGCAGTGTTTCTCATGGAAGACAACTGATAAAGATGTATCTATCTAAGGGATTATCTCTCTATGCACTGTCATAGAGAGGGTACATACAAAATAGATATTTAAATAATTTTTTTCTTTCATTGGCTTTTTTTTTCCTGTTTCTTAAGGTCTTTGTGACATTTTATAGTTTACACTATATAGGACTCAACATTAAATTGAAGGCTACACAAACACTATCTCCAGGCCAGTTTTAAGCCCATGCTTATATTAAAATCTGCTTCACATCCACGCAGTCTGGTTACTAGTATTTAAGGACTTGGCTGAACACTGGTAGTTAGAAGCACACTAGTCAGAGCAAAGTCAGCTGGCTGTGCTGGGCACTGGAAGATGATACTGCCAAACTGGTGAGTCACAGCTGGGAGTCAGGGATTTCACCTCTTAAGATCAGTCTTGGGAAAAACAAGAACTCAACAAGCTATGTCCCCCAAAAAGCAATATGTGAGTAATTGATTCACCTTAAACTGTCCGAAAGCAAACTGAAACATCAGCATAAGCAAAGGTCAATATCTCTGTCAATATTTTTAAGGAAATAATTCTTGATCTTATGAACTCATACAAATAACCACAATCCAGTTGATGGCTTTGTGCTTAGTGTAACTTAACTAAGAACAAACAGTAAATGCTATAAATAACATGTTAACATTACTTCCCAGTGATATTTGGGCTGAAGAATAACTCCTCTATTTCCTCCCCATTATTTTTTCCCCACATATGGGCTAGAATTATATGGAAATTCATGCAAATGGCCATTGATTTTCAAATAGGAAAAAATCGTATCAATTTTTGCACTGTTTTTACTGTTTCCACCTGTAACAAAATTGCTGCCAGTCATATCTCCTCTCCAACTGTTTCATTCTGACATTTTGCATCATTGATTTTCTCCAGCTATAATCAGGTTAATTACCTCAGAATGCCATAAATGTTCTTTACTAGTATGCCATGGCTTCTCATAGGGAAAAAAATGCAAGGTAAATTGTTTTGTTATGCTCCTATTTTATAAAAGTAAACAGAGAAATACACAGTTGAATTCCAATTCAACCAGAAGCCTAAACAAAGACTTTCTGAATCATGATGACACCTTCAATCAATATTTTCCTAAACAATCAACATAAAATGTAAACAGGATAACTGCAGTGTTGATATGCAAGAGGCAGGCTTCCTGAAGAGGAGCAATAGGCTTGTATCAAAAGACATGCAAAGATGAAAAGCATATGGCCTAAGTCCAAATTCAGCTAATCACTTCATCACATGCTGAACACCAAGCAACTCAGTAGACTGAACAAAGCTAAAAAGCTGATTAAATGGAGGTGAGCTGCCCACGCTTGACTTTCTTCAAGCAGTCTTTGATATGTTTTGGAGTTCCTTGGGCCCTAGCTTATATTCAACCACCCATCCATCCTTCCATCCATCCTATAGTTGGCACCACTACTACCCTTAAACTGTGAGGGCTGAATTGTCACACCCTGCAACTGACCCTGTATGTAATAGATGCCCCTTCCTATGTGTGCTCACACACACTGTTCTTGAATAAAAGTAAGGTGCTCTCTAATCTCTTTTCACTGCATCTTCCAACAATTATAACAATAATACTGGGAAAAATATAGTTCACTCATGTTTTAGAGACAACCTTGCTGCTTGGAGCAGCAGATTATTTGCATACAACTTTGTAGTTTGTGCAGAGTTTCTGGGAGTGCACTGGTTTTCAGCATTTTTATGTTTATCTTAGTAAAAATGCTGTCCAATACAATGAGAAATTAAAAATACTTGAAGAAACCCTGGAAGATTTCTCGAATTTTATTTTCACTGTTTCACTCTTCAAATTTTACTGTTTCTCATCCCGTTTATAATGCACTGTGTATATAAGCAAAGTGGAGTGTTGCTACATCTGTCTTAAAAGTAGCCTGTGACACAGGATAAAATTCATCTTCATGGTTCCCTGAGTATGGATACAGCTAATGGTCCACACAGCTAATAGATTAGACCATCTTTTGGGAGATCCATGTGCCTATACAGAAAAGAAAGTCATTAGGAAGGTAATTTTGACCGGTTTGCACCCGCTGGGAACTTCATGACAAATTCCAGTGGTGTATTATGGAGGCTTAACTACCTTAGCAGTGGGACAAAATTCCATAGCAGGATATTGATATTTGTGTTTGAGTTTTAAGATACTGAAGTTCTGTGCAGAAAACCACAATGTTAGGCTTTTTAAACAAATTCTTGCAAGTGATAATATTACCTTCAGATCCTCCACAAAGCAAAATTTCTTTCAAATGTTTCAGTACCTTTCAAGTGGACAGAACATGAAAATCTCAGTTTCAGATTTTTGAGTAATTTAGAATCCAGAACAGACTGAATGTTGATGGGAAGAGGCTGTGTTGAAAAAAAACCAACAAACAGAAAAACATAGCAAATATGTTTGGGTCATGCAGAAGTCTAGAAATAGAGTCTTCTGAAAGCTAGTTATACACTGAATCATCACTCCTTCAGTAGTTCACATTTTTTGTGTTGTCATAAAGAATGTTGACTCATAAGGGTACAAACAATTTATACAAATGTTAAACACACCTTTTTATACTGCCATTTGAAATTTTCACTTTGAATGAAACAGAATTTCAGAATTTTTTAGAGCTTTTTGCATCATTAAATAGGGTTTCCAAAAAGGACATGTGTCAATAAGCCTTTTCTAGATCAAAACCTACTAAACTTACCATACTTTTTCAGAAAATTTGTCAAATTTACTGAAGGTAGAAGTATATTTCCCTCCATTTAAGACAATTTAGTTGTATATTGCACTGAAATTTCTAGTCCTCCTTTGGAGCTGGCCAGTTTCACACACATGATGAATCAACCCCTGGAACACATGGAAAAATTATTTGACTTATTCATACCTAAATTCAAGCCCTGCTCAGAGTAGTAAAGGCACCCCTCACTATAATTGTAACATTTAAAATAATGAAACACTCTAGTGGTTTGGAATGGAAGAATCTTTTCTTTCTAATCCTCAGAAACTTCAGTCAATTACCACACATTGTTACATATCAAATCATTAATTTTAGGAGTTGTGATGGGTGTCTAAAAATTAAAGCTAATCAAAGTGCTAGCTCTAATTTTTAATATGTAAATCTCACACTAGTCCATTGTGGCTCTCTTTAGGATTTCTTTTGCAAGTGACTAGTTACAAGTGACATATAGTTTTTCTTGCTTCAGAGCACATAACCTTAGTATTGTCATTCTCTCAAGACCTAATGGATATTTCAGAGAAATGGATGACTGGATATTTCAAAAGATTGATCATGAAGTTTCAACCAATTCTGAAGTTAATCGTTATCTTGGGGTTTGGGCTAGATGACTAAAAAGGTCCCTTCCAACCCAAACCATTCTGTGATTCTATGATCTTCTTACCCAGAGCTGACTTGGACAAAGGAATCATTATCACTTCTTGGTCTCCAGTTAGATTCTCTTAAGTAGTTTTCAGGCTGAAGTCAGCCATCTTAAAATAGCTTTCTCCATCTATTTCCTGTGTAAAGAAGATACCTTTTTCCTCTGCAGAACCCATTTTCTTAAAAACACATTTCAGATGAAGCAGAAAAAATATGATCCCTTTTTCAGAGGAAATGTTTATAATAGAGGACTATTCCATAGCATTAACTACTAAAATGCATTTCTGCAGATAAAATGAATTAAAGATAAAAGAAAATTTTCTCTTAAAATTAGATACTTTACATGAATAATCACATTGCAGAGAATGGCCTTTTTTCATTCTGTAATATAATTTTGTATGTGCATACACAGTAAGTAGCTGGAATATCTGGGGTTCTTGAAAACCAAAAGTGAAAAAAGAGAAAGCAAAATGAACAATTATGATGATGACTTGCTGCAATTCAGGACAAAAGTGATGTTGTGGTAACTAAATAAGATACAGATAACAAACTATTTAGTTACAGATATATGCAAAGTTTTGCAGTACTTAATACTGTGGATTGTGTCTGTATTTGATTTTGGTTAGTCTGTACTTCTTGCATAGGTATGAGAAGATGGTAGTCATGCAAAAATGAATGTATCTGCTGTTAAAAATTGTCTCAGCTATTGTAAAGAGAATAGAATGGTAACGTAATTTTAAATAAGTAGGAAAAAGACAATTTTTTTTTCCATATTCTAGGTAAGGTGTGTTTCCTTGCATATTTACACTTCTTTTTAAAAGATACATTCTCTTTTCTATGTATGCTGGCTTTGGTATCAAGAGATGCTGCCTTCTGAACAAAAAGAGCTGGTAACCCTAAATTAAGAAGGGAATTAAATGCTTGTGAAAGTACCAGTTGACAGCCTAAGAGCTGGAAAGACAAAGCTGGATTGTTCTTTATATAATTTTATCAAGATTCCAGTACCAGCAGCATTGCCTGCAAACATCTTACAGTGAAGTCATTAGCCTGGCTTGAAGACGTACCAACTCCAGGGGTCAAACCAGGTTACTAAGGTCTGAATTTGAACATGCTGGTCTCAAACAAATGAGGAATTAGGTCACTGAAATTAATCAAGTTAAACAATGGAGATGGAGATGGAAATGGAAATGGAAATAAAGAACTTAAATGTGCAAAATCTTATTGCATATTTATTAAGGGTATCTCACCAGCTACAAAACCAACACATCACAACCTGCATCAATGACAGGAGGATTGAAAGTATGTCCAGTCAAACTCTAAATGCTTGTGTGGTGCAGCTTCAGTGAGACTCTGGAGGGCACCATCACTGGCAGGTTAATGGAATTGGTGACCTAGTCTGGCTGTGGCTACACACCCTCTGTATGTTCCTCAAGAGGGAATTTTAGGGATTAGCTCATGTTGAGACGTAGACAACAGACTGAGAATGTTAACTTGGGCATGAGTATGAGTAAAACCTGCAAAAACATTGACTGCAGAGGAAACTGTAGCCATTCTGATCTAGACAGTGACATATTCTTCTTCCAGTTTCTGCAGGACTTCTGTCTCTGACACTCAATTTTGTTTCTAAACACCCCTCCACCCCAACCAAGCACATGACACAATATGGCTTCAATTTTACTGTGTAAAGATAGTACAAAGAAATATCATGAAAATAGTTTTGTCTTTCTCTAAATGGAGGCTTAAATACTTTTGTTATTTAAAAGGCAGCAACTCCCCCATCTTACAGAATTTGTACCGTTTAAATTTCAAATTCTAGAGATTATATTTGGTTGTGAACAGACAGAAATAGTTGCATTTATCTGAAATTGAGATCTCTAATTTCTACCAATTTATCTGTTTTAAGATAAGATCACCAGGAGTTTAAGATTTTTCTTTGTTTTGAAATGCATTGTTATTTAAATAGTGTATAAAAACTTACTATAAAGTCCTATAAATTGACTACACTTACAATGAAAACTCTTGACCTAGTGATGACATATGCAAGAGAATTGACTTCTAATTCTGCAAAGAATATACTTTGTCTTTGGATTTGTGGATGGAGAGCTTCACTAAGATGATTGCAAAGATGTTATCATTGTCCAAATTCTCTAACAGAAGAATATAGAAAAAGTATTCTGACTGAGAATACCATTATTGTTTGCTTGTGGTCGTAACTTTTTTCCACTCAGATTTGCTTTTCTTTCACTTGTAATTTAATTATGACACCTCAGAATTGCAATATTGTGATTGATTTTTAATTTGAATATTCTTTCTAGAGCAAATACACATGTAAAACCAGAAATCTCAAGAGGCATTAAGAGAAGAGACAATGAGAATTGGTCTACTATTTCTTGTGCTCTAGATTTGTACGAGTTAGTTATTTCTGGAATAAATTTATGTAGTATTCAGTAATTGAAAGGACCCCTTCCTTTTCTAGGACTGATCCTTTGAAGCTAACTGAAGTGTAGTGTGTAGACTAAGGAAGCTATTTTGAGGGAGGAAATCATTAGATTCCAGATCTGTAGGAATTCAGGGACAGCCGGTCTAGTTTAACAAATAAATTTGACTTTTCTGCCAATAATAAAGGCAGAAAGGGAAGTAGTTGCCATTATTTTGTTTAGACTTCTAAAGCACATTTCACATGGCATGACAGATAAAAGCCATTTTGAAAATAAAGTCTGTTTGGTTTATAGAAGGAATAAAAATATTGGAATGTGGCTAGAGGAAAAAAAGCCAAGATCTATGATTTAAGCAGTAAACCTGGGCTAAAAGATCTTAAGTCATTCAGTTCATTACACCATATTTATTAATGTTTGATGTGCAGCTCCTGGCTTTTCTAGCAGTAAACTATAGATGTGTTTAAATTATATTAATTTGTTTTTAATTCCAACAAACAGTATGCAATTATACATTCGTAGCCTAATTCTAGAGCCTGGTGAACCTGAATAATCAAATTCAACATAAAGTAGTTAGGTGTTGAGTGTCAACTTATTTAATCTCATTTACAAATCCCTATTTTAATGCATTTCTATAATATTGATGGAGAAAAAAAACAATAATATTTTATCTTCTAACTGCTCATCTTTATCTGCTCGTGTTAAAATTGTGCTAAAAATTTTGTAATAAAATTTTTTTAATCCTTTCTGGCTGCTAGTCACTGTTTCAGTTTAAAGCTGTGCAATTAACTTGTGTTATATTAGTGTTGAACAAATTAGTGTATACCAATCATGTTTCATGTGTCCAGAAAGAAGTGTACCTTTCTGTAAATAAGAAGGAGGTGGGAAGAGAAGCTGCAGAAAAATTCAATTTTTTTAATAAAATCCGCTTCAGCAGAGCTCTTCCATTTTTTAAAGCATACTCACGGTCTAGTTAAACATATTCCTAATTTTGCTCATTTGACAAGTTGGTTCTAGGCTGTCTTTCTTTGAAGGAAGACTGTGTCTGACTCTTTACTTTACTAAACTAATTTAGAACATATAGCATTTCAGCTCCAAAATAAATACACTGTGGGAACAGAGGGTGGAAGAATGAAAATGAGGTTCTATGGGATGTTAACGGTGCATCTCCAGCTATGTAAATGATAGCAGTCACAAGGGGAAATGTAGTCAAGGGTTCAAGCCAGGTGCTTTCTTCCTCCATCATAAAATCATAGACTTTCTTGAGTTGGAAGGGACCCATAAGGATCATTGTGTCTTTTTCCTGTTTATTAGATATTGTAATAAGCATGGCATTTCAAATATCTTTTGCAGCAGTATGATTCAAAAACATTAGGAATTAGTTGGGAAAAATGTTATTAAAAAGAGAAGTGTATATATTGAGAATTTAAGTCAGGTTTACAGTATTCACTGAGAATCAAATGCTTATGACAGATAGTCCAAGGACAATCTGAGTAAACTTAAAGAACTGTAGCTTAACATGATTTTTTTTGCTTTTTCATTACCAAGTCTGGAGGACTTGGCACAATATAATCCTACAACAGGAACATCAGATTTTAGATCTATTAACAACAAGTAAATTATTTATCAACTTACAGGATATCAGGAGTTATTTGGCAGTTGGCAGGCATCACTGAGCCATAGATTAATAGAACACCACTATTGTGTAAAATATCTTCTGAGCAATCTATTTCAGAACAGAATTTTTAATAGATACTCTTATTAAGGACATAAAATACCCTTAAGCTGCTTTTCTCACTTGCTATTGCTCTGTCTATAGTCATAATACTATGATTTATAGTGACTGAAAGGAGAGACCTAATACACTGCCAGTTGTTTCTGAAAGCAACATTCGTGTACAGGTACTTAACACAGGAAAGGATTTGCACTATATGTGAAAATAAGCAAAACATGGGCACATTCTGGAACAGTTTTTGGTCTTGTCACAATGGGAGAAAATGTGGCAATAATACAAAGACAGAGTTGAAGGTAGAAAGAGCCCATTTCTTCAGAATGATCTTGTCGAGAAGCACACCCTGGGCTGCACCAAAACAGTGGCCAGGAGAATGAGGGAGGTGATTCTGCTCAGCCCTAGCACTATCTACCCCCTGAAAAATAACCATGTCCAGCTCTGGACACCATTTTCTGTGCTGCCCTCAGCACAAAAAAGACATGGACCTGTTGGAGCAAGTTCTGAGTAGGCCACAGAAATGACCAAAAGGCTGGAGCACCTCGTCTACAAAGACAGGCTGAGATAAGTTTAGAGAAGTTTGTGGAGAGACCTCCTTGCGGCCTTCCAGCACTTAAAGAAGGTTCATAAAAAGAGGGAGAGCAACTTTATACATGGGCAGGGAGTGATAGGACAAGGGAGTATTTTTCAGTATTTAACTGAAAGAAAGTAGATTATACCTAGGAATAAATTCTTTACTGTGAGGGTGGGGAGGCACTGGAACAAGTTGCCCAGAGAATATGTTGATGCTCCATCCCTGGAAACACTCAAATTCAGATTGGATGGGGACTGAGCATACTGAGCTAGTGTTTGGCATCCCTGCTTATCGTGAGGGAATGGAACTAGATGAACTTCAAGGTCCTTTCCAGTGCTGGTCATTCTAGGTCTCTCATTGGGGGGACCAGTCTCATCCCAGAGGAGTGGCTTGTTTCCCAAAAGACTTGTTCAAGGCAAAATTTAGCAGATAGACAATTTTCTTCTACTAAAAGATTTTCCTCTTCTTATACTCTGCACTTTTACTCCATATCATGCAATTGTGAACAAAATAGCATTTTGTTGCCTTCTCTAGTTGCAGCTGCTTTTCCTCTGTAAAATAACTGAAAACACTGAAGCTTTTGCAGCTTCTGCTGCTTTCTGAAGTGCTTCTAACTTTCTAAGCTACCTGTCATTTCACTATCTCTGATACTCCTTGAATTTTGTCTTGTCATACTGGATCAAGAGCTTAGAAAAAACCAACAAACCTTAGGCATTTTCCTTTTCAGATGTGTTTCAATGAAAAAGAAAGGCTTCAGTGAAAGGCAATTTATCCCAAAATAGGAGCTTCCAAAAATTCTCCTGTAAACTTCAAAATAGGCCCTCTCCCTACCTAGGATCCCAGGAGAAGCCAGGTGAGGGGGACAGAGAGGATGATAAGTAGACCATTTTATTTAGGTGAACTAACAGTTATATTAAGTTAGAAATGCTTAGTAGTGTGTTTTCAGTTGCTTAAAATACTTGTATATTTACATTTTTCTATAGAAATATTAAAATGAGTAATCATCTGTGAATAACAAGTTATGAATGAGAAGATAATCTCTTGAGCTACCATTGAATTTAGAAAAGAATATAACAGAAATTGTTGTTATAATTTTCCCAATTAAAATTACAGTTGTGAATAAACCATATTCTTTTCACAGGAAAAATTATAGCAAAATAAAATTTGGAAAGGCCAAAATGGATTTCTTTAAATTGACTTTTAATAAACAAACACAAGACTGTTGACTTAGTATAAAATTTTATATTATTTATAAATAATAGTGTCCTACTAAAACATTTTGAACAAGTAATAAACAGTTATGAAAAATGGTGATAAACTATTATATATCTTATTAGAAATACTTTAAAAGTTAATACAAACAACAAAACCGACAAAAACCCCAAACAAACTCCACTGCCCTCAAAAAACCTCAAAGAACAAATCAACAAAAATATTCCCAGAAAACCCAAGCCCAACCCCAAACCTTAAAAAACAGGAGGAAAAACAGCCCTGCCAATATCTGCATATTATGAACAAGGGATCCTCAAATGGTATAAGATATATTAATAAAAAGGGTAAACCCTAAGAACTTTTCAGCATGGAAGACAGATTAGTTTAATTATCCCTACAGTGATGGCCACTCCTACCAGATGATGGACACTAATTATGTGGTGTTATTGACCTCATAATATAAAATTCTTCATGTAAAAAAAGAGCTAGCAAATAGCTAGCCCTCAGAGACAGGTAGAACCAGTTTGAGAAGTACTTAGTAAAATTCAATTGTCATTAAAAAATCCAGTGATTTTGATAACATTTGTTGTTCTATACATTCATGCACTGACCATACAGTTTCTGTCACCCATCCCAACACATGAAAATCTTGATATTTGGGGGTAAGCTGAGTGATCTTTTCAAGTCAAACAAGTATTTAGATAATTTTCAGAGAAGGACTATTACACTAAAAAATGCTGTGCTAAAGGAAAAATGGTGAGAATCAGATAATCTGAGTTCATTTACATGATAAGTACAGCTAAATATTTAGGTTAATATGCTGGAAAAATAAGAAGGAACTAATTCAATGAGAATCATCAAGCTAATTTGGATATACAAACGTAGCTGTTTTTAGAGTCCTCCTCCCCCTTTCTAAAATTCTGTTAATATTTAAAAACCTATAATATTTCTGATCATGGATAATTCACTTTTTTTCTTACATTACAACCTTTTCTTCCCTACATTTCATGGTATGTCAGCTAACCAGTTTTATGACACATAATGTTTGTTATGGAGTCTATACAGACACATCACCACTGCAGGGTATGAAACAGTTCATAAATGTTTGAAAAAGTGTTTCTGTCCCATTGGTTTTCAGAATTTTTCACTGTTCCATACACAAAATGACCATCCACTTCTTAAAAGCCTGGAGTACACGACTGCTAAGAGGCTGAGCACCACATGGAAACACATAACCTTAGTTTGGCAAAGTTATTTCCAAGCTCTATTTGCATTAAAAAATATGTTGGTTTTGGGGATCAGGATTTTTGTTTCATCTCAAAGTATACACACATAGCAGGAATATTATGAATTAGTATTTTAAAAAAACAGCCCTTGAAGCAGGCATCTGGGAATCTGACACGTAAATGAAAGAATAAAGTAATATCTGCATTTTTTGTGGAAGCAAATGATATTACATAAAATACTACTGTCAATTTTAACTCATATTTTTATGGGTTTTTTTCCTTTTTTTTTTTTTTTTTTAGTTTTCTGTACCCTACTATTACCATAAACAGTGTCTCATATTATGGTAATAAAAGAGGTAAGAAGGCAAAAGACATCCTTCCATAGAAGAAATGCATGTACTTAGGTAGGCATCACACAGAGTTATTTTCAACACTTTATTCTCATTGAATCTGATTTATTGTCCCTTAACATACCACAGAAGACTCAGAAGCTAGAATAACACTTGTGAAACAGATGTACTGGTAAAGGAAACATATATATGTATATAAATCCTTATATACATATAAGGATTTAAGTTATCAGTGGCTGTGGCTTGATTTCCCAGTAGCAGTTGGATGGCATTCAATGTGTTCCTAGAAAGCATAATCCAGAGCAGACTCATTTGAAAGAAACAGAGCTCATGGTCTTCCAAACTATTCTACTCCTAGGACCAAAACATTTCAAAAAGTACAGCTTTCAAACAGCCTAAGCGCAGCTCTTGCAGCTAAGATGGTAATGTAGATGAACCTAGCTGATGTAAGACACTCAAAGTGTCACTGCAGTGTCACTTTGAGGAAAAATATATGATTTTCACAAAATATCCTGATTTGGAAGTGAACCACAAAGATCATCAAAGTCCAAATCCTGGCCCAGCACAGGGTAACCCAACAATCTAAGAATCACACCGTGTGCCTGAGAGCGTTGTCCAAATGCTTCTTGAGCTCTGTCAGACTTGATGCTGTGATCACTGCCTGTTCCAATCCCTAACCATCAACCAGGTTAAAAAGTTTTTTCTCATATCCAGGCTAAACCTCGCCTGACACAACTTCAGGCCATTCACACTGGTGCTGTCATTGGTCACCAGAGAGAAGAGATCAGTGTCTGACCCTCCTCTTCCCCTCGTGAGGATGCTGTAGACTGCAGTGAGGTCTCCCCTCAGTCTCCTCCAGGCTGGACAAAC
This sequence comes from Irena cyanogastra, assembly GCA_013397155.1. Taxonomy (NCBI): domain Eukaryota; kingdom Metazoa; phylum Chordata; class Aves; order Passeriformes; family Irenidae; genus Irena; species Irena cyanogastra. The sequence goes on along the minus strand of VWZV01003253.1, from coordinate 144,162 downwards.
CAAGTGACCTCAGCCACTCCTCACACAGCTTCCCCTCACGGCCCTTCACCATCCTCATGGCCCTTCTTTGGATGTTCTCTGGTAGCTTAATGTCTCTTTTATGGTGTGGTGACCAAAACTGCACAGAGGACTTGAGGTGAAAACAAAATCTATTGCAGACTGAATACCCTGTCTTGGGAGTTTAGTACTTTCTAAGAGTTAATAATTTGCAAAACATTGCTACTTATGTTTTTTAGTTCAATAATGAAGACAGTTGTACCAAGAAATACCATTCTGCATTTGTTTCAGTGTTTCTGAATATATTTCTGTTTCTGCTCTTCATAAATATCCACAGGTAATATCAAAGGAAATTTATAATATGAAGCCAGGGAATATTTTATGCCTCAAGAAGCATGTGAAAATAATCCTATAACCACCTGTGCCTTATTTTCCTGTGCAAAACTTCTACTCTGTTAGACTATAACAAGCAGAACACAGATATCATGCCTGAAAGCAGTTTTTTCCCCTGTGAAAGTGCAAGGAGATGACCTAGGACTTTTTCTTTAATGTTTTGAAATGAGGTATCATTTGCATAACTAAAATATTTCTGCCTAAATACTGTTCTGAAAAAGCATTTTGAGGCGACATTGAGAAAGTTTTTCAATATTTTACCTCTGGGAATGAAATTCTGACTTCACCAAAGTTAAACCTTATATTCACAATATCAAGGCTGAAGATGAACTATTATTTTTCAAAAGTTCTTATCAGGAGAGAAATGCATATTTCCACATATATACTAATGATGTATCTGTAACATACTCCTGGGATACTTAAAAATACTTAATCACATTCTTGACCAAATGCAAATCTTGTCATAACTGAATGACTACTCTTTCTATTGCAAAAGGAAAAAAAAAACCCTGAGCACATAAAGCTTATATACCTTGCCTATAGAAACACACATATCTAAAAATATTCACAGTCTATGAGTAATGTTCAGATATAATGTACAAAAATCCCCAACAATCAGCAATGATGTATTTCTTCAAAACATGTAACAACGTGGAATGTAGAACCAGAAAATCTTTCTACAATCTTTCTTCTCTTCTGAAATAACTTTGCAATATATCTACCACTTTGTATACAAACACACTGAGTGTTTACATTTTGATGAAGCTATTGTTCCTGAAAAAGAAAAAAAAATCACCTGAGAAGTTTTCTCTCACATCTCATTTTTATGTCAGGATGCACTCCATCTTGAGTGAGAAAAGGAACTGTCATTCAAGCAAAACAGATAATAAACCAAGGTACACTTTAGTGCTAATAGTCCTAATTGGAGGAGCCACAGGGTGCTGGAGCATGAGAGCTGCTAACAAGAGGTGTATGCACATATCATAAAAGTGTTTGAGATGCAGTAGGCTTTCCAGCCTTTACAGTCCAACTAGGAGACTCCTACATAATACAATTTTATTGCAGAATATGAATCACGCATTCATGTACAAACAGAGAGCAATGAACCACATGAAAAAAAGGGAAATGTATAGTTATGCACTACTGATGTTTAAAAATTCTCAATAAATTATGTCTATTAAAGTATATTACACTCTAAATAATTACCGTATTTGGAACTATATGCCAGAAAGGAAAGAACAATGTAGCTAAAATTGTTTCAGTTCACTTGTTTGGGTTTTTTAAATTATTTTTAGAGTATAAATAAGTATACCAGTAAAAAGTAAAAACACTGTAAGATTAATCTAGCTGTTCCTTATTTTATGGTGGCTTTACAAACATTCCGCCTACAAAGAGATTGTTTATCTCTTAAAATAAGAAAGAAACACCTGAATGTTTCCTTGGTGTGCTTTTTGTGTCTCTAAATTCTGAAAGTCGGTGGCATTTTAAAACAACTCAAAAGATGCCAGGAAAAAACCCCAAACTAACAAACACAACTTCTTACTGAAGTACAGAGCTCTATTTCTATTGTATTGCTATAGAGGTTGTTGATGACTTTATACAATCATATCTTTCATTTCTGAGCATCACAGATTTTGACAGAACTTGTTGATGCTATGTCTGGAATAAATATGAATTTATGGTTTAAAATATGCTTATCACAATAAGCAAACACATCCACAGTGAAATCTCCATGTTGTGAAATAATTTTGACACAATGGTAAGTCAACTCCCTGTCTGAAGGGCTCTTATTATTTTCACATCTTCCAGGGAGAATGTCAATTTTTCCATAAGGAAATCATGCAGTTATGAAATGTCAAGGCTTGAAGTTTCATCTAAATTATGATAATTTCTCTTGCACCCAATCTTGAAATAGGTTATGTTTTCTAGACAGGCAGTTGTGTTGCGAATATCACTAGACTTTCTTTTTGCCGAAAAAAATAATTAAAAACCCTTCAAACCCAGCTCCTCAACAAATAAACCAACAACAAAAAAATACCAACATTCCGAACAGACAAGAAAATCCTCGAACAAACCAAAAATTTTTTTAGGGATTATGTGATGTGAGACAGGCCACTGTTCACAGCACATGAAACCTGGGTCAAGGGCCAGCTCAAGCTAACTCTTGGTTTCTTCAGAAGGGGTTGGGAAAGCAAGAGTGGCACGCCAGCTGAAGTGTGCTGAAAACAAAAACCCCTAGAGAAACTGGGCAAAGCAGAATTGGAGCATAGTAACCACAAGGAAGATGGAGATTTTTTTATCAGAGATGGATAGAAAAGAAAATCAACTGTGGAGCTGAGCCTTCTGGTATTTGTCCCCGAGGAGTTAGAAGAAATAGTATATTCTCTCTGCATCTTCTGCCTAAATAAACAAACCTGTTTTGTAATACCCAGATGCTATCATCTAACACAAGACTGTCTTAATAACTTTGAATATTATTTAAGTAATTGTACAGAAGGGAAAATATGTTTTAGCATGCAATCACTGAATAATTTAGGTTGGAGTGACCTCTGGAGGTTATTAGGTTCAACTTTCTTCTTACAGCAGGAAAAATTTATATCAGACAGCTAATCATCTGTGCTGTACTGTGTCACATTAAACCATTTTCCTAATACATAATTGAAATTTTACATTGTGTGTCTTGCTTCTCATCCTGTAACTGAGCCCTTCTAGGATAAGTCTATATCTTTTATCAGGATGTATTTGAAGACAGCAACTAGATCTACCCTTAGCCTTCTCTTTTTAGGATTGAACAAAACCAGCTCTCTCAGCCTTTTCTTGTACTTGTGCTGCTCCGCCTTCAGCCCCCTCAGGCCTCATGGGTCCTCTCCAACAATGTCCAGCATTTTCTTTATTCATCTGTGGGGACCCAGACTGGACACAGGGCTCCAGACACAGTCTCGTAAGCATTGGCTAGAGGAGAATAATTACTTCTAGCCTGCTTGTTAAATTTTTGTTAATACAGCCCAGAATGCACCTAGAAAATACATCACCAAAAGGACACGACACTGACTCATGTTTAATCTTGGGGCCACCTGGGTGCCCAAGATCTTTTCTGCAGAGCTGCTCTATGCCCCAGTCTAAGTGGTGGTATGGATAGGTGTTGGATTTTTTCCTACACATTTTTCAGGTGCAGGATTTTTCATCTCCTTTTGTTGAAGTTCTTGAGATTATTGTCTGCCCACTTCTTCATTTGAGATCCCTCTGAACAGCAGCTCTGCACTCCAAAGTATTGAACAGTGCCCTCAGTTTGGTTTTGTAGCACAGTGAAAAATGCCTCTTGTAACCAATTTCCACATGGACTTAGTAGCTTTGATCCCAACTTTTTCGGCCCAGGGCTTCTGACAATTTTCTGTCAGGCTCCTTATTTATGTATTTCATCCATGTCTCCTCAATTTGCCATAAGTAGACTATGGAAGAACATGTCAAAAGCCTTGAAGAACTCAAAGTCAGCATTCAGAGCTCTCCCCTTGTATAGTGCCAGCAGTCCCTTCGGCAGAAGGCAATCATGTTGGCCAAGCAGAATTGTCCTTAGGAAATTTGTTCTGCGTTTTCCCACTTATCCTTGCATTTTTGAGCCTGGCCACAGGTTCAGTAACTGGATACTACACATGACCAGGAACTAGTTCTTAATTGTTTCCTTTGAGCAAAATGGTATATAGAGCTGCTTTTTATCTTACTTTCTTTTTTTTTCCTTTGCCATTAAAAAATAAAAAAAATTCTGAACATTAATGGAGTGAAAAGCTCACTATCTTGTTAGAGCTTAGTGTTACCAATAATGGCCTTAATGTGAAAAAGTTCAGCTCAAACTTTTCTTTGTCCTCAATTGCTCTTAGCATTGCTATCCTAGGAATGATTCTTTTTCTATGAAAGTCATTATTTCTGAGACCCACTTAGCATTTTCTGTCTCCAGCGAAAGGAAGGTGTATCAGGCAAACCCTACCAGCTTGCACTCTAAATCAAAAAGCAAGGTAGGGCATATTATTATGAACAGGCATTGAGCCTGAAGGGTCCTGAAAAGTGCAACTCAGGTTTTTCTTTCTCCTTCCAATTAAATTTGTAAGTTTTCTGTCTATCAGACAATAGTGCATATTTCATCTGACAGTGATTTTTTTGAGAAAACCACAGGGAAATCCCAGGTTGGAATTTTGATTTCTTCTGTTTGTAATGGACTTTGGTAGCTACCCTGCAATATGATTAATTAAGCTGTCAATAAATATTGCAGCCACTAGAGATAGTCTGTCAGTACCTTCCCCAGATGAAAGGCATATTAGAAACGTTTCCACATCTGTCTGAAAAAGGTGAAAATTGGCAAATAACTCTCTCAGCACTTCACTCTCCTGCCTGATTATTGACAGTTAAAGCTCTTCATTTTTTCTAAACCTACTTGGGACTTTCAATATTGTCTCAGAGGCAGATCAATAATTATAAAGAAAATTAATTTAATTGCTTGATCAAATTCATTCTGAAAACTATGAATGGCCTGAAAGCTACAGTGGGAAGGGGAAAATATTTTTATGGAAGGCATGATCAAGAGTTTTGCAGTTAGATTTGTTTTTACCTTGGAGAAAAGTCAGAAAAAGACCAGACAAGCTGAAACATAACATTACAAATGACTTTGTATATGATATATCCTTTAGCTCAATATCATGGGTTTCTATATTGAACTGATCACCTTAGCAGCAATAAAAAAAGAACAAAACTGATTAAACAAGCAAACAAACAAACAAAAGAACAAGGTAGGATAGATATATAATAATAATAATATAATATATAATATAATAATATAATAAGAAATATAATAATAAGAAAGATCAAGATGGGAGTCTGATTCCTTTTAAAAAATATATTGGTTGTTGGAGACTGTGCAACCAAAATAAATCGAGATTTGTAGATGTCCTGAAAAGACAGAGCACATACAAGGTAGCAAACAAAGTCCAAGAACCACAGCAGGCAGAATGATAAAACTAATTAACACATAATTTTGTGTATTGATAGTTCTGATAGTTCAACATCTGGAATATTGAACACAGGCTGTAGGGGGAAAATACAAAAAAAAAAAAAAAAAGAAAAAAAAAGAGGCCTGCTATTTAGCTCTGTTAATTGTCCCAGTTTAATCCCAGCCAGCAGCCAAACACTGCCCAGCCACTTGCTCTCTCTCCATCACTGGGTCTGGGGAGAGAATCAGAAAGGTAAAAGCTGGAAAACTCACGCACTGAGATAAAGACAGTTTAATAGGGAAAGAAAATGCCAAATGCTGTGCACACAAGCAAAGGAAAAGAAGGAATTAACTCACTTCCCATGAGCAGGCAGCTGTTCAGCCATGTCAGGCAGAGCAGGGCCCCACTGCATGTAGTGGTGACTTGGGAAGACAAACACCATCACTTCATGTCCCCTGCTTCCTCCTTCTTTCCCCCCACTATATACACTGAGAGTGATGCCACAGGGTCTGGAATATCCCTTTGGTCCATCAGGGTCACCTGTCCTGGCTCTGTGTCATCCCAAATTCCTATACATCCTTAACTTCCTCACCAGCATGGCAGTTCAAAAAGCAGAAAATGCTTTGTCTCTGTGTAAGCTCTGCTCAGCAATAGCAAAACCTCTACATTATCTATGTTCAGCAGAATCACAAACAAAACACAGCCCCATACAAGCCACTGTGAAGAAAATAGACTCTATCCCAGCCAAAACCAGCACAATGATAGACCTAATTTCTAAAAAAGTACACAGTTCACATTACAGGGTGTACTAGGGTACATAATAAATACCTACATCTCAGAGATGCTGCTTTAACCTCTCTCTGCCCTAGAACTGACTAAAGAATCTCCTGCTGGAGTGAAATTGCCTGTAGACAATATAACATAAATGAAACAAAACATCTAGTGTTATTACTTCAATATTAACAAGAAAGGGTGAAATTAGGCTTGCTATTTCCAACGCTTATGGTGGGATAATGTCATCCAACCTGTAACATCAAGAGAGCCCATATAGACCCAAGCATGTAGAATCAGTGCACTTGGAAATAGGAATATTTCATTTCATTCCCTCACAAGTATCAGAAGTATCAAAATTCTTTCTTTTACACTGCTTAGAAATAAGATACTGGAAGTCTTCCCCTTGGTACGCATTCCACAAACATTGATGTATAATGTATTTAGTCACTGCAAGATTAAAATGCCTTTCAAAGCATCTAATTTAGCAACAGCAAAGGAAATTAGAAATAGATTTTTACATTACAAATCTAAAGAAATCAGCAAGATACTTTAAGTGAATCCTTCTAGAGGAACCTTATTGATTACCAGAAAGTCTTTGGCTATACCATTCTAAGAATCAGTCTAGTAATGCTTGAAGTGCATTTTCTGGCACATCTAAGCATATTATAAAATTTGCTTGAAAAGGCACAACATAAAAATAAACAACTCTTCCCTCCATGCACAAAAACCCCAGAGAAAAGCTTGACTAAAAAGATGTATTTAAATATTTCAAATGTTAAAATAAATTTACCTTTAGTTTTACTTGTACTAAAGTCTCCATGGATTCACAGTTAAGAATGGAAGCATCTCAGCTCATGCACAGGAAAAGCAATATGAAATCCATTGTGAGGAAGGAAAAGGGAAAATAACCCAGTGAAGCCATGTGTACCTCATTACCGTGGTATTTGAAGCTAAAACATTTTTAGTGCCTTCTTCTGTGCTTTATTGGTTGAATTTACATTGAAGAAAGAGGTAAAAGCAAAAAAAAAATCTTTTGAAGAGTTCAGAAAGTAAAAAAAAGTAAAAAACTAGCTTTAGTTTGTTGTAGTAGAATTTGAACAGAACACCATTACGGGCAACTAGTAGTCATTATTAATGTCTGCAAATTAATGTCACAGTGTATAATAAGTATGTACTGATGCAAATAAATTATTATAAATGATCTCTTGAGCTGCCTTTTCTTTTCTTTTGTTTTCTCTGCAGAGTTCTTCTTAGTTTAATATGTGAGTTTTGCCCTTAGTTTTAGATTAGTCTATAAAAAGTACTAGCAGTTGCATTTGAATCTTCTTAGGACTCAAGCTGAATGGTTTGTAAAGGAATTAGGGAGGTCATAAGGCAATAAAAATCATTCAGAGATAACAGAAATGGACCATATTAATTATTGTCTTGAACACACTCACTGTAGAGCTAATTTATTTGCTCAGTAATTTTTTTGCAAAATAAAGACATCATAAATTTTGCATATTTTCAAAAGCATAATTAAAACAGCAACACAGCTCAGAGTTTGCTAAATGTGCAATACAGAGAATGCTGCACTAACTCTTACAATATATCAGCCGTGAGATTCAACAGAAAATGAGTCAGTAGATGAGTATGTATCACACAAGCCAAAAAAGCTGACAGATCATTTTGGCTAATAGATGTTCTTGTAGACCACATGACCAGTGAGGGCAGAACAACATTCCTGTTTATAATCATCTAATAAGGGGGGGAGGGGTGGGTATGGGTGTGGTTTTTTCGGAATATGGAGTGATGTCTAGCTGCTCTTTGACTTAGAAAAAACCTGGTTCCAATTTTCTTCAGAAAGACTTGATTCCTATAATCAATATTTAAAGAAAACAGCCACAGGGCTTGAAAATTTTGGAAAAAAAACCTGACAACAGCATCTGCTGTGTTCTGTTGTAACTCATAACATAAGGTCTAATTTGTTTGGAGTATGCTAACTCACTAGCATAGAAAAAAATGAATGAGTTAACTTGATGCAAGACTTTAAAGCACTCCCAAGTATGTGTATGTAACCCTGCTTTGAAGTCCAAAAGATGCAATAATTTAAAATCACAACAACCCAAACTACTCTTCAGTGCAAATGTTAAATCTAAGATATCATCTCTCTCTTTGCATTATTTTTACTATTCTATAAATGCCCCAACAATATTCCTGTATATTAAATGAAACACACAAATAAAATCAATAGATTTTTACATTATTAATTTAAAATGCTTATCAAAAATGAAGAGTCAATTCTATAAATAACCAGGGCAGAGAGTTCATACCCCTTAACTTATGAATTATATATTTACCACTGTAGGGCTTACACAAGCAATATAGAGTGGACAACATAAGTATCCTTAACTTCAAGACTAAGATACTGAGAAAACCCAAGAGGCTGACATCTATGAATAGCTCTAACACATCCTTGTAACAACATCACATTTTTTTGGGTTAGCCCTCATGCTTTGCAGATAAGAATTGATTTGATACCTTCAGAAGAAATATTAGAAAACAGGTGGCATCTTGCATATTTCATGCCTGAACCCTTCAATGCAGTATTCACAGAATAGACATAATAAAGGATAAAGCCGTACACTGGGAAAGGTTGAAGTGGTTTTGTGCTCATTATCTTCTTGTGTACCATTTTTAAAGATGTGAAAAGCAAGAAACCAGAACTTTTAGCTTGCAATAATTCTCCCTCCTTCTTCAGTAGGAGTTTATAGGCTGAATACTATGGAACATGAACATAAGAAGCACATTACGGACTCCATAATTTAGGGTGGTTTGAAGAAATCTCTTCCAAATGTTTTAGTCTTCTTTCTTCAGAAAGTACTGAGTGGTGACTGGAATGCAGTCTAATAAGACCTCTAATTACCATGAGTTATGTGGACAATTTATTTTCCTCTGTCTCTTTTCAAATTTCTTATTGTCTTATCCAAAGCACTAAAATTCAACAATGATTATAAACTTAACACTAAGATATTGTAGCTGAAAGCAGCACAAACTTAAATAATGGCAATTTACATACTAAATTAGGCAAAGAAGAAAATAAACAAACAAAAGCAAAACTAAAACATTAATATCTATGTCATTCTGGCACAGAGATGGAAGGAGTCTGAGTCAGAATAATGTTTTATTTTGCCCTGGGGAAAACTAAGGTCAGCACACCAATGCTCAGTTTCTAAGCTTCATACTATATCTGTGGCAGAAAAAAATGGCACTTTATAACCACCATAATTAATTCTAACTACCAACATTTAAAAGCAATTGTGTTAATTAAAGGCTGTGCAAAATGTTTATTTCTTTTGGTATGTATGGTAATAAAGCATATCTTTCCTAAACTAACATAGCTAATCTGTAATTTATCTTCTTTTTATAGCTTTCAGAGACTCTTGTTATGATCATGAGAGGAGATTTTTTTAAATGACAGAAGAGCAATGGGACTTTAGACAGTTATATGACAAGGTTCATTAACAGTGAGATACAAATATTTACAGACTACTCATTGAAAAAAGAAAAAGCTAACTGCGTGCTGCAAGAAATTAAAGAAAACACAGTCTAACACAACTGCTAAAGGCAGCTGGGGCACAAGCTTTCTGGTTATCCCAACTATTTCTGAAGTATCAGACCTTATGCAAGGTCACAATCATTTTACACTCACTTCAATGGTAGATGTCCCTCCTCTTCCAAGAAATTGTTTTCATTGTTTTCTCATAGTAAGTAATATGTGTCTCTAAGTCTGAAGTTGAAGTGAAAATTATAATTTAGAATAAATCTGAGCAAATGAGTGAAGCCATCACACTCAGTTTTGACACACTGAGAATTTATTTAGGAGTTGTTCAAATCTTTATGGCCTATAATGTTAAATGGATATTTATGATGTCTTTAAATGTCAGGAGTATTCAGTCTAGTCAGATGCTAATGTCTGAAGGTTCTATCAGATTTAAGAGTATACAGAGAAAAACCAGCAAAAGATTTCAGCCTCAGTTTCAGTTCCTTTTTAGATTTATCATGCTTCCAATTATTTTTTGCTCCCATAGATTTCATTTTGAGGAAAAAACAGGAAAAGAAGTAATAATCAGACTAATTAAAAGGCTGGGAGCAAAAAGAGCAACAGTAACATAAAACAATAATAACTTTCCCTTATGAAAAGTTTCATGCTGTCAGAGGTGGTCTTCAAAGACTTCAAGACTGAATTCAGGAAAACAGATTTACAAAAGAAAACTACAAAGCTATTGTCATTTGGTTCTGAATGACTGAAATCACAAAGAACATTTCCTTTGGTCAGCTCAGAGGGAGAGAAAAAGGAAAGAAAACAAAAACAATATTCAGAGTAGGAACAGGGAAGAAGCACAGCCATGCACGAAGCTCTTGTGGAATCACCAGTGGAATACTCCATACAGTTCTGAGTACACAGGGAGCTCAAGCTGGGACAGGAGTAGGGAAGCACTTCAGGCAATCTAATTTACAGGAGGTTTCATCTCTAGCTAGATGGATAGAACCTGCAGATGAGATCATAATCCTTGCTGAGATTTTCTCTTTTCATTCAGAAACATTTACAGTATTGCAATACAAATATAAAATGTTAACAGTTTGAAATAACAAATGTTTGGACAGCTAATTTTCTAATAATAAAACATTTTCTGCGTGATACTTCTTATATATTTTTACTTCTTAACTAAAATCTTGCATATGTAAATTCCTGTTCCATTGTGGGGACTTAATTACACAGAAAACTGTAGCAAATACTGTTGCAGAACATTCTCTTCAACCCCTGCTTTGCAGCTGGACACCAAGATATTAAGAATATTGAATAGATTGAAATCTTCACATGATGGTGGATGCTTGACCATTAAATGTTTTAAAGACCCTCTCCAACATGTACATTAAGCAAAAATAATACTATTGAGCAGCATAGCCTTTTCTTGAGATGATTTCAAGGAACAAGCAGACCCTTAAAATGAATTAAACCAAGTTTATATGCGGAATTAAAAAAACTACGATTTACACAGTAAAAAAAATAAAAAGGAAAAAAGGTAAGTGAAAACCTAAGTGCTTTTGAAAACATAAGAAGCTTTTATGTAACTTCCAGAGTTCAGGCCACAGCTGACCCTATAGTTTTCAAAAATATTGGAGAACCACTTCTGAGCCATGAGACAGTTTTACAGTGAAAAGGAAGGCAGGAATGTTATTCTACAGTGCAATAAGATATTTTCTTACAAATTCCAAAGTGATATCCTTTTATTGAGGAAAAAAGTTGTATTCCAAAACATAGAAAATATGGACTTTTAGAAGCCAAAACCTGAAAATTAGCAGGATTAAGGGAGCAGGTACTTCTTAATGTTAAAGAAAACAGCAACAAGAATATCCAATGGATCACCAAACACTAAATTACATTTTTATGGCACACAATGCCATGTATTTTAGAAGGGAATGATAGCGATTCACTTGAAAAGAAAATTTTAATTAGCTAATAAAACTGAAAAAGACATTTCAACAGAAGTAATCTGCCAAGAACTCAATGGTACCAAAGAGAAAACCGATTGAAAAGACAAAAGATAAAAAAAACAAGTTTCAGTATGTAAGACTAAGGGACACTTCAGGTGTTTTCTAATCATAACAGGGAGCTAATGGCACTGTTGCTTTACTTTTATAAATGTATTCTCTTTCATCTAAAATTTAGTTAGAATTCACTATATTTTGCAGAACTTTTACTGGGGGTTACAACCTCAATACTCCAGTGGTTTCTGAGGTCTATTACACCCATTTGGTCTCATTCCAGCAGTATTCCTTTGCACAATACAACTCTCAAACATGTTACTCCCCTATCCACCATTCTTTTTTTTTCAGAACATGCATATCCTCTCCAGATATTTATGTTGGTATACTCTTTAAAGCATAAAAGTAATTATGGCTCACCACTATTAGATTTAATTAATAGCTGGAAAATCATGCACAAAATTAGTTGTGATTCAGTCTAGAAACATATCTGTATCTCTTAATTTGGTTGCTCAGAAATTATCAGTCCTTCCTTCCCAATGACAAGTATGTTCAATCAGACAGGATTTGTGAAAAGAGATAAAGGGTATATGGCCACATCAAGCAGAAAAACTCAAATATGATTAGCTAATAGAATCACCCTCCAATAACCCTGACCTTTCACTCTCCTGTTATGTGTGACTGGAGAAGTAGACACACAGGGCCCCTTCTCACTAGCAAGTTCTTACCCACTTCAAAATTTATTGCCCATATTCTGACAGCCCAGCTGCAGAGAACTTTCTATAATTGGCTTTTCCTTGAAGGCTATATAATTTTGGGAATTTTACTACCATGCTGAAGGTCAAAAAAAAGCTCTGTACAGGAACTTTTAACCCAGATGGCCAGTAAGGGTAGCTCACATATGCATAAGATTTTGTCATCCACAATCTGCCATTTCTGATCTACTATGTGTTGTGATCTTTCTGTTGGCTACTCCTCTGGCTGTTTGTTCTGTCTCAAACACTATATCAGATTATTTTTTTGTTTCTTTTTCCCCTTCTAGACATAAAAAAGTCAATGACATCTGGTAACTCATGCTGTGTCTCACTAGGATTTTTCTTTTGATCATATGTTGGTCACTTAATTTTGCTCACATCTTAATCCATTTTAAGAATCTAGAGGCTTTTGTTTAATGCAAGAACAGACGGCAAACCCAACACCAGAACCCAAAACCCTCTCCGATAACACAAACCAAACAAAACCCAACACCTATTTTAAAAATGGTTGGGGGTTTTGTGCTGAGTTTCTTTCTTCTTAATTTGAGAGTTTATTCCCTGGAAGTTGTTTCTGTTCATTGAAGTCCATTTTTTTCTAGGGATGGGAAACCTTTCCATATCTTTTCTTTGAAGTCTATTTTTTCTATTAAAAAATGAGAAAACTTCCCTTTCCAAAGGTAGAAATTTTCTATTATGCAAGGAAAGACATGCATCCAGGCATTTAGCTTCCTCTGTCTTGAAACTATTTTCTCTCAGGGACAATCTGGCACGCTAGAGCTGTGCAATAGAGGAGATCTGTGAAATGTGTCCTTTCAAAATCTTGAGCTGAGATTTTGGTATACAGGCAAACAAGTGGCAGATCACGCTTACCTACAGAGAACCACTGCATCAGTAGAACTAGTACATTCATCATTTATTTTCATTACTATCACACCTGTTTGGACAGTACTTTGACAAGTTTAGTTTCTGAGAATCACAACTCCCTCAGCAACTCCTTCTAATTCATGCTTAGTAGACCCTTCATCTCCCTTGTTGTCCTTCTATGGACTCGCTCCAGTACCTCAATGTTCTTTTTGAAGTGAGGGGTCCTGAATTTATCATAGTACTTGAGGTGTGACATCAGCAGTGCAGAGTACTGGGGCACAATCACTGCCCTGGTCCTGCTGGCCACGCTATTCCTGATACAGGCCAGGATGCCTTTGGCCTTGTTGGCCAGCTGGGCACACTGCTAGCTCACGTTCAGTAGGCTGTCAACAAACATCTCCAGGTCCCTTTCCACTGGGCAGTTTTCCAGTCATTCCTGCCTCAGCCTATAGTGCTCAGGTGGTGGTTGTGACTCAAGTGCAGGATAGAAACCTTCACCTTATTGAACCTCATGCTGTTGTCCTCAGCTCATCTATCCAGTCTGTCAAGATCTCAAGTATAACTTGATAAAGACTAATATTCCCTGCCCCCTTTACCCCAAAAATCCTAAGTACATGAAAAAGACCAAGGAGATGTGCTAGAACATCTGTCTGCTTTAAGTGGGGAATTACCATCATAATTATAGATTGTCATGAAGAGACAAATTCGGGAACAGAAATTCAGAGAACAGGAAGATCTTTCTCTCTTCCTTTTTACTTTTTCCTCCCCCAAAAGCTAAGCTTTTCCCCAAGATGAAAAATAACAGAGACCAAAACTAAGAAAACAGAACTCAACCAGAAGCTACATCTATATTGCCCATTAATTTAATTCAAACTTCAAAATTTTGTAGCCTACAATAAAGTGGTACAGTTTAAACAAAATTAGATTGGTGTCTAAACACTGAATCATTCATGAGCACATTACATAAATATATTTACATTTTGTGCTACATTTTTTGCATTTGGCCTAAAATGCATCTCTGGAGTTTGAAACTTTATATTATTTTTTTCTGAAATCAAGGTCTTTGGATAATTACAGTTACTTTTATATGAAGCAAAAACTCTGCAATCTTTCTAACTTATTTCTAGATGTACTTGCAATTTTTATGGTTGTATTTTATTGCTTTGCTTTGAAATAAATAGAAAAAAATTGGCAAAAAATAGCATTTAACATTTAATCTCTATGCCTATTTTTCCTTCATGCAAACTTTTGATTAAGCACCTTCAGATAGATTTAATTATGTAAATTTAAATAAATATTTTTGTTTCAGAATTACCTAAATACTTGCAGAGGAATAATAATTAAATATGATAGTCTTCACTTGTCACTTGTGGCTGAGATCACATAGATTCAGGGTTTTTTGGAAAATTATGCCAGGTTTCCTCAATACTGCAGATCTTCAAAGTTTACATTTTCAATTTAATTATTTATTTATTTATAAAGGAATATCTTAATCACAAGGAAGTAAATGCAGGTGTATGCCGAACACTATATTCTTGAGTTTTCAGACAAGTCAACAGATAACTCAAACACAAATTGGATTACACATTAGGATTTTTTTTTGCAACTTGCCATAAATATCAGTTATTAAGTTTCAAGTGCTACATTAGAAAAAAGCAGATGAAAACCTCTCCCTGTAGTCCATGATATCAACTGGATGTATGCTGACAAAGTAATTGACAGTTTGATTGTAACATCATCAGGAACAATTTTATGGCCATTTTAATGAAAAGAAGGAAGTGGATATGAAAGTTACATAGACAAAACACAGCCAAAGTTCAGATACACAAAGGGAAAGATCATAAACAACAATTGTTCTAAGAGCCTGTGGTGGACCTCTGAGCTGGTGAGACCTCTCAGAAGTTCTTGTGTCCAAATCATCTTATATAGAAGGCTCCCTATAAGGAGCAAGTTTGGAAAGCACAGATTTATTAGACTATAAATCAAGATAGCAAATTTTAACAGAAAAAAAATTAAAGTGACTTGGGCAATCACAATGTGAATAAAAGGATTTATACCCAACTCACCCATTGCCTCACATGTCTTTGCAAGAGTATCTTGCTTCCAGGCTTGGTTTGAGTCACTCAGTAACCTCCTGTGCTGCAGCAAACTCTGCACAGCTTAAAAAGTGAGTTTTTAGAAGCTCTTCCTTCTTCATCAAAATTGACGTCTCCCCTCTCCTCTCAGCAGTCTAGCAATTGTGCTGTTCAAACTGCCTTTCCTCTAGCTCTTCCCAACATTCCTTGCAGTTTCTTTTCTCTTCTGTATTTGACCAGAATCAGTAATCACAGATGGCAAGGATCGATCCTACTTTCAAGTGGCTCTGCCTGACATAGTATTTAAGGAATAAACATAATCTAAATATGTGTAAGGAAGAAAAAGTCACATATTACCTCTCCTGATGGCCTACCAAGTTGTACTATTCATATTAAGACAGCATTAGAAATAGAAAACAAGATATCAAATAATGATCAGGTACGGCCATTCACCAATATCCGTATTTTCCATAAGCAACAGAGGAATTTCATTAACACTGGAGGATGGCATGCTTTTCCATGTGTAATCCCACCCACGACTGATCTGACAATCTCTTGAAATCAGTCTGAACTCCTCCATACAACATTTCAAACAGTCTTGTCAGGTCAGAAGTCATGGGTGATATACATAAAATCTCTTTCCCTCCCCCAAAAGATCTTCATGAACCCTTACATATCCCACTGACATCAAAGATAATTTTGGAATTTCCCTCAGGTCTCTCATGTGACCTCCTTGCCTCAAAGACAAGGCTTTATGTGATGTGAATGAACCTACACTCAGTGCCTTGGGAATGTCATGCAAAGCCAGACAGGCAATTTTCTGCCAAAATCTGTCTGATTCATTCTGTCACATTCCTAGTAGCCTAAACAAATTTACATCATACCAAAGACAATAAAGAATAGCTGAAAATTAATATTTTAATGTATAACAGAAATAGAATGAAACATATGAAAACAGTCACCAGTAGTTGTAAAATGTGCAGATTCTGAAATCCTGTGCCTAGCGAATATGAAGGTTCAGGACAGTCAAGTGACTCACTGCTTTCGCAGATGTTGTCTCCTATATCCTTTCCTGATAACATTCCCAAGCACATGAACTCCAGATCTGATAGGGACTTAGGAGGAAATGAGGGATGGGTCACATTACAAAGTCTGCTGCACAACGACTCCAGTGAAAAACTGACTCCTTGACTTCCTCACTAATGGGCACTTACAACACTTTGGAAAGACGTAAGAGTTAACAGTTCCCCACATACAGACAATTGTTTTCTAATGTATTTCCTCTGTCTGCTTGGTCAGCTCTGAGCAGAGGCAGCTGCATGGGGACACCTGACACTTTCCGTGGAGCTGGAGGCAGAGGGGAACGTGGCACAAACACATTTGTTATGGCAAGCACCTTCCAGTCCTCAATTTGACCTAGATTTAGCAGAGGACTGTGCCTTAACTTTAATCCAGTAAGATGCCCTATCACATTTAAAATAGGGCAAATTTCACAGCTAAAATAGTGATATCTTAGATGGTTCACTATAGTGGGCAACAGTGAACAGCATTCCCTGCTGTATTTTGGTAACTGTCAAAGCTACTCATTAACAAACCCAGCAGAGTTTTCATCCCAAGAATGACTTTTCCTACTTATCACAGACACATTTGGCTTCCTGCAGCTCGCAACCTTTCTAAAACTAAATCACTAGACAATTAATTGATTTATAATTGTTGTCTAGGAAGAAACTAAATTGCTGGAAAGTGAAGATGTCAATAGCATTATCTTGGGTCAGACAGTGGCTTGGCATGGGATGTGAGTGGGCACATAATTTATGTGCTTTCAGGTAAAACACTAAAGTATCTCATGGTGAAACTGTGAAACTAACTAGTAAATTTCTATAAGGATAGGATGTCACTGGATAGTGTGAAGTTTTAATTTCAATTAATTTCTATTTGTTCTTGCTTTATCTTCCTCCTAAGCTGATTCTGATATTTCTTTAGGGAAAGGAATCCCTCAGAGAACATGAAATAATAAGTTTGGTTTTCATTATTCTGCCTATAAAGTGTTTTCACTTGCTGCCAATCCTCTCTCCTTTAGCAAACCCTTCCAGAGCTCTGGCTACAGCACAACCTGTCTGGTGTCCTGCTGGACCAAAATATTGCCTGCTCCCTCTTTCAGCCATGAAACCTCAACCTCTCGGTTAACTCCATAGATGCCCCCTCCTCCTTCAGTCTTTTCTCCATTTCCCCTTCCTCTTAAATGCTGTAGTTTATCCCCAAGCCCTTGTGTTGGGTACAGGTGCCCAGGCACTGGCCCAGCTGGGGAGGGCTGCCAAGGGTGGCCTCCCACGAGGAACACAATCTGTTCCAACCCACACACTTCCAGGACACAGTTGAACACCTCAGCCATAGGTGGGGTTTCTCTGAGAACGTGTGTTTAAGAAAGGGTAAATAATGCTGAAAGCAGTTGAGAGAGAAGTGAGAAAAACGTGTGAGAAACAGTCCTGCAAATACCAAGGTGAGAGAAGAAGGAGGGAGAGAGGGTGCTCCAGGCACTGGAGCAGAGATTTCTCTGCAAGCCCCAGAGAGAACCATGGTGAAGCAGATATTCTCACTGTGGAGGATACCACACTGGGGCAGGTGTACATGCCCTGAAGGAAAATGCAGCCAGTAGAAAGACCCCTGTTGAAGCAGGGGAACAGCATGAGGAGGAAGGAGCAGAAGAGAGGAGCTATTATGGATTAACGACAACTCCCATTTCCCATCACCCTCCACTACTGTGGGGGCAGAAGTTTGGAGTAAGGAGTGAAGGAGTGAAGTTGATACTGGCAGTGAGGAGGAATGGAAAGAAGGTGTTCTAGTTTCTGTCTTCATTTCTCATTATCCTATTCTATTCTTAATTGGAAATAAATTAAACTAATCTTTTCCAAGGTGAGTCAGTTTTACCAGTAACATTAATCAATTAGTAGTTTACCTGCTATTTATATTAGCCTTTTAGCTTTTCCACCCTATTTTCTACTTGTCTTGTTGAGTAGGTGGAGAGGGAGAGAGAAGCTAGGTGGGCATCTGGCAGACAGCCATGGTCAACCCACCACACCCTGCCCGCCACCCGCCCTCCGAAAACAAAATGGAAACAGAAAAAGAAACAAAATAGGACCATCACTCTGTTTTTCACTCTGCGTATTCATTCAGCCCAGAGTAAGTCTTGTGTAAACAAAACAAACAAAGACCCAAATTCTGAAACACAGGCAGGTTTAATATTGTAGAACTCTGATTGCTGGCGCTTTAAAATGCTCATAATTCATAATTGTTCCTTCAGTATGATTACCCACCATCCTGTCTGACTTTCTCTCCGTGTCTTACTAGTGGATTCCTTGGGGGCTCAGAGAAGCACTAAAGCAGTTTATAAGTGGAGCATTTACAGAAAGGATAAAGAAGTAACGGTGGCAGGGAGGAAATCGCCAGGGAAGATCCTTATCAAGTTCATTGCTCTTTAACAAGGAGACCTCCTGTGCCACCACACCCGTAAATTTCACCCATGCAGATGTCAGCACATACAAAGATGACCAAATTTTCCACATATCACAGTTAAAATTCTACTGTGTGTGTTTGCTGCCTGCTGTGTAAGTAAGCCACTCCTAACACATCCTTGAGTCCTCACACCTTGTTACTCACCTGTTTGCCTGCAGATTTCCTGGCTGTGGAGTAACGTGTGTTTTAAAATAGCTCTGGTATTCAAATCATGCAAATCATGCACCTCATCTTGCGTGTGTAATTGCTCCCAGAGGCATTTACCACACTGCCCCTGATCACAGAGCTGTGTTCTGCATGCTTTGGCTCATGTGGCTTTATGCTAATGACAGGGGTGACACGGAGGTTTTGATGGTCAGTATAATGCCCAACACAACCTTCTGAACACATCCACTCAGTAAATAATGTAGCATTTACCTGACAAATTTGTTCCAGAGATTACCTGACAAGTTTACTTTCCTGCTTATGGAAGTAATTGGCACCCTCTGGTGGTGTGTGGCTCCTACTGCTTGACAGCTATCCCCGGATGCCATAAGCAGCACCAGAAGTGTGGTACGGATTGCTGCAATGATGATAAAATCACCTACAACCCCTGGGAAAAAACACTGCTCAGTTGAGTCTGAAAGAGACTCAACTACATCCAGCTGCTTAGATTTCAATCCACCATGCTGTACAAAGTAAAAAACAATCAGGAAAAACCCATTCCTTTTTTCAGTCCCTACACATTTAAAATACCAGACAACCCCAAACCAGCCTATACTTTTATATTTTCTTTGGTTTAAAATGCTGAAAGTTTACAAAAACACCATAGACAATTAAAATGGAGTCAAGCAATAAGATACCAGGACTATGAAACACGCAATTGCTTTCTTAGGTGTGTGTGTCTCTTTCTACAGAAAATGTTATAGTAGAATTAAGATTTAGCTTTTTGTTTAGTTTTGTTTGTTGGGGTTTTTTTTTTTTGTTGTCGTTGTTCGTTTGAGTTTCACGTTTTACAATAGCAAAGTGTAATTTCACTGACAGAGCTAATCTAAATCAAATTTCAGATTGGTTTGACTGACAGGTAGGAACAAGGAAGCTGCTTTACTGGGGCCTACCCGGTCGTGCAGAAGATTATGTAAGCTCCCTCAAAGCACTTGTTCATAGAAAGGGCAACACACAGAACTGTACGCACCACGTGTCACATTATGAAGGGCAATAAGGCAAGTATTATCAGACCTGGGGCTGTGTGTGCCCCCATTCTTTTTTCTTTTTGTCAATGGAGCGTTACTGCTGACAATATTGAGAATGTCATGGCCATTACTCTGACAGCACCTGAACCAGTGGGGAAGAGATGACCAATTTTTCAAAATCATATTCTTTGCAGACAGACATTCACATTTGTAAAGTACAGAGTGGAGCTACAGTTTATTCAGTGCTGCTCCAACAGCCATTTCAGCTGCCAACTAATAATTGGAAATGTTCAATGGAAAGAATTATCTTAATCATCTTTTCCTAATGAAAAAACACAAGTATTTTCCATAATGTCAACAGTCTTGTAACTGTTTTCATGGAAATGCTTCAGATCATGCCTTTTCTCTCAAGAAAGGGAGCATTGAAGAGATCCAGTGGAAGGGGGATCCACCATGTTTTGGACCCAGTTTGCTTATTTCGGAAGTAGACTGGTACAGAGGGGAAATACTCTTGAGTTTTTCTATCACTGTCCTTGGTGATCACCACTAGGAAGAGGAAATTATTGCCTCTCTCTACTTAATATATAGTGAAACTGAAACTAAGATCTGCAAGATAACTTGGGTTATCATGGCCAAGCCTTGGTAGTGGCAGCATTAAAAGGGTGGCTTCAGTGGGGAGCTGCTAGAAGCTTCTTTCATGCCCAGCAGGGACAATCCCTGGCTGCTCCAAAGGTGGACCTGCTGCTGGTCCACCTGCCTGGGCCAATTAGAAATGGTGGTGATACCTCTGTTGATATCACATTTCAGAAAGAAAATAAAGTTATTGCACAGTTGTAATTGCAGCCAGATAAGAGCAGGGTGAGGACATGTGAGAGAAACAACTCTGCGGACACCAAGGTCAGTGGAGAAGGGGGGGAGGAGGAGCTCCTGGCACTGGAGCAAGAATTCCTCTGCAGCCTGGGGAAAGCCCATGATGAAGTAGCTGTGTCCCTGCAGCCCATGGAAGTCCATGGGGAAGCAGAGATCCACCTGCAGCCCATGGAGGAGACCCACACCATCAGGGGGATGCCTGAGAGTAGGCTGTGAACCCATGGGTAGGTCCATGGAGAAAGGAGCCCCACTGGAGCAGCCTGTCCTTGAAGGACTGCACCCCATGGAAGAGTGACCCATGCTGCAGCAGTTTGAGGGAAGGACTGTGGGATGGACTCACTTTGAAGCAGTTTGTGTCAACTTGTTGCTCGTGAGATGGACTCGCATTGGGAAAGTTCATGGAGAACTATCTCTCATGGGAGGAACCTCCTGGTGAAGCAGGGGAATGATTCCTTTCCTTGAGCAGCAGGAGAAAAATCATGTGATCACTGACCACAACCCCCATTCTCATCTCTCTACAGCACTGGAGAGAAGGTAGAGCTTGGGAAGGAGGGAAGGATGGAGGAAAGGTGTTTTTAAAGTTATATTTTACTTTTCATTATCCTGTTCTGGTTTTTATTAGCAAAAATTCAATTAACTTGAGCCTGTTTTGCCCATAGTGGTATTTGGTGAGTAAGCTCTCTCATGGTTCTTATCTCATTCATTATATGTTCTCTCTCCTATCCAGTTGCAGAGGGGAGTGAGAGAGTGGCTTTGGTGGGTGCCTGGCATACAGCCAGGTACTTGTGCAAGGTCACATAGGCTATCTACATCAAGCTTCTACTGCCAATTTATTGTCCTCCTAACACAAGCATCTTCCACTAAGCTCCAGAATCTATTTTGGTAATTAATATTTTCCAATTAATTTTAATAAATTTCATATCACAAAAAAAATAATTGTAGATCAGAAGGTGTCTTTGAAAGTCACACGGAAAAAATTCTTATTCCAAGAAAAGGTAACTTCAAAGGTATTTGAGGCCTCTTGTTGATCAAGATTCTTCCTATTCAGCAGTATATTACAATATATCTGTTAAGGAAATGCAAGAATTAACAGAGAAAATATTTTCCTTCCTCAACATTAAAACTTTTTCTTTTGGACAGTATTTTGTGAGACTTATGTCAGAAAATAAGCTACAATTATAGAATTAATCAGAAGGGGTTTGGTTAGAAAGGACCTTAAATCTCATCCAGTCCCAATCACTCTGCTGTGGGCAGGGGTGCCATTCACTAGATCAATTAACTCAATTTACCTCATCCAACTTGGTCTTGAACACTTCCAGGGATATGACATCCACACCTTCTCTGTGCAAACTGTTCCAGTGCTTCAATACCCTCTGATTAAAGAATTCGTAGTATCTAATCTAAACCTACACTTTGTTGAATACCATTACCCCTTTGTTACACCCCAATCTCTTAAATCCAGGGCTAAACCTGGGTAGACACAACTGAGGAATACTGACCAGATATCCTCAAAAGGTAAAAATCACGCAAAATTTTACTGGCAAATCATGGAAAATCACGGAACTTTGGCAAATGATTTGCCAAAGTACAACACAGCACAGACTTAGCCCATTCAACAAAGAAACCTTTAAACCCATTCTACTTTAAGATGTTACGATGTTCTGATCTTACATAAAAAGATAGTTAGAAGAAGAAGCAAGAGAGAAAAACAGAAAGACAGGGAAGATATAGAAAAACAGACATAGCTACCAACTCCTGGGTTCCAGCGATGTAACGGGTAACGATGTTACAAAAACTCCAAGATGAAGGCAGGGTGAAAGAACAACATGCTCATGGTCAACCTTCTTAAAATCTTGACCCATCCTTGGCCTTCCAGTCACTCAGCCACTTAGGGGCTGGGTCAGGCAACACTCACTGCCTCCACTGTGCTGTGGTTGACAAACACTGAGAGACTGGGGGATATAGAGGTGTGCAGGGCACTATCTCACCATGCCTTACCACAAATTCCGAGATGTCTCTAAACAGATCACCTCTTCCAGTCTCTGACACCCTTGTCCTATCACTATCTGCCTATATAAAAAGTCGCTTTGCCTCCCTTGTATCAGCTGACTTAAGGTACTGGAAGGCAGCAATGTGGTCTCCCCAAAGCCTTCTCTTCTCCAGGCTTAACAACCCTCGCTGTCTCAGCTTTTCTTCATAGCAGAGGTGCTCCATACCTCTGATCTTTCCCATGGCCTTCTCTGGATCCTCTCTAACACATCCACATATTTCATGTCTTTGGGATCCCAGAGATAGACAGAGTGCTCCAGGTAGGGTCTCACAACAGCTAAATAAAGGGGCAGAAACATCTCTCTTGACCTGCTGGCCACATCTTGTCTTATGCAGCCTCGGCTGTACTTTGCCTGTTGGACTGTGGGCACACAGTTGACTCATGTCCAGCTGTTAATCCACAAGAACCCCCAAATCCTGCTTTGCAGGAATTCTTTCAATAAGATTGCCATGACTCAAGTGCAGCACCTTGAACTTGTTGAATTTCATGAAAGTCTCATGGGCCCATTTCTTAAGCTTGTCCAGGTGCCCAGATGGCATCCCATCCTTCTGTTGCATCAAGTGTTGTTCCCTGCACTGCTCACTCAGCTTCATGTTATTTGCAAACTTTCTGGGTGTGCAGTTGATCCCACTGCCAATATCATCAGGTCCCATAAGCTTGTGGCTGTTTAACACCATCAAGTGATCCTGAACCTGCTATTCGCTTATAGTGGTAGGGACTTCACTCCCCCCACACCCAGGCAGAGGATTAGGGACTTAAGAGAAGTAGGAAGGGAAGACTGAGGGAAAAAACTCATTGAGTGCTTCAGCATTCCTATTAGTTGCCACCAGTTTACCCTTCTTGTTTCTCAGGGGCATGCATTGTCTTTGGTGTTTCTTTTCTGGCCTGTGTGCTTTAAGAATCCCTTTTTCAAATTCTTCATGTCACTTGCCCAGTCCTACTCTATCTTTGCCTTGGCTTTCCTAACCGCATTCCTACATATTCAAAACATATCCCTGTACTCTACCCGGGTCACCCCTTTCTGCTTCCACGCTCTGTGCATTTCTTACTGCTCTGTTTGAGGAGCAGATCCTTGCCCGGCCATGATAGTTTCACACTTGCCTTGCTCCATTTCCCACACACCAGGACATAGAGCTCTTGTGCTCTAAGAAAAGTGGCCCTAAAGAGGTGGCCAGCCCTTTGTCCTTAAGGACAGTTTCAGAGGACTTCAATCACCAGCTCCTTAAACAGCTAGAAGCTTGTTCTTGCAAAGTTGAGGGTTTTGACTTCACTCCTCATTATTTATGACTTTTGAGGGCTGAGAATATTCCTCAGTTTTGTCTTCATTCTCTCTTCCAGTAGTGACACCCAATAAGGGAACACTGACAACAGCACTTTTTGACTCAGAACAAGTCCTGGCAAAGCCAGCACTAGTATATGGATCACGTACATCTGAAAAATGCTTTATAAATAATTCCTAATGGTTGAAAAGAAACAATAGCCTCTTTTTTACCTGATGATAGAATGTGAATGTCCTCATTTACCCTAAACCCTCTCTGCCACCACACACGCTCTCCAAATTTTATTTACAAAGATTATGTTAGCCTTCATGGTGGTTAAAAATACAGAATTTAAGGCTGAGATTTTAATCGTGTTGCCTTCCCCCTCAGGACAAAGGGGAACTAGAAAACAGCCTATTTATTTAGCAAGGCAATAATTCAGCTGATTGAACAGTTTAAGGATGATCATATTTCTAAAAATTCACTAATTCTAATTAAAACTAAATCTAAAAAATTATTTTCTCTTCATTTTAATTTAATGTCTGGCAGCATTAAATACTATGCAATATTCATTTTGTATTTACATCAGTATATATTATTCTAGGATGTTTTCACGTGCTCTGAACTGCAGCTTACCACAGCAGTGGTTTGAAATTTAGAGAATAATTTTGAAGTCTCTTCACACAGTATGTGGTCTTTAGAGTTAATGAAGTTGAGAGGGAGAATTCTGGAACTGACTGCTAAGAGTTTTCAAGGTTGGTAATATTTTTTGCTAATGTCTGTCAGTTGTCCTCAGCTCTTTCCTCCCTCATTCCCCCCCATGAATATACATGTCTATTTTGCTTCATCAGGTAAGGAAAATTTGATGTGCTGTTTGTAAGTTTTGATTTTACTTTCTACTTCGCATTTTCTTCAGGGGTGCATATACTATTAATACTGAATGCAGATCTCAGCTGTAGTTACAATAGTCATTTAGAAATTACTCTTTTCCATCATGTCAGCAATTATCAAAAAAATAACAATCCACACATACAAAAGAAAACATGAAATCTTTTTTAGATGAAACCTGCAATTCTTTTTTACACACCTGTAAATAAAGTAAATTTTCATCCAGCTGACAGATGTGTAACAAAATAAAGTTAATGTAAATATTTGAACATAAGGCATTGTATGCCATGCATGACACTTGCTCAGTCTCCCCCTCTGTGGGTCTTTGGACATTGGAATCCTTTGTTGTGTTTATGTTTTTGTAGGAATGTTCTTCTAAAGAATAGAGATGCAAAAGTCATTTTCTGGAAGATCTGCTAGGTCAATCCAACTATTTTAGCTTCCTCTCAAAACCTATCAAACGTCTTGTAAAGTTCCTTGGCAAGATACAATGAGCCCAGCATAGTTCAATCTCTTTCCACCATATGTTATGTATGAGAAAGAGGTTTTGGTTTTTGATCTCTTTGTTCCAGACATCTGATAATTTATTAGCTATAGTATTTTGTAGAATGGACACTAGAATATATTTAAGGCAAGAATTTGCAGGGCCAGCCACCTTTGTGTTGGTCTAGCAGGGGCTGCATGGCTGTGATTAGAGATGAGGTTAGGATTGAGTCAATAGACACCTCTGGGCTTGGGTGTGTTTACGTCATACAGGTTACTGTGCCTGAAACCAAGCTAGTTTTAGGATCTGTCCATGCAAGGTTTCCTGTTCAAATTTTTATTTGAAGCATTCACTGCCTCGACTCAAGTGTTTCCATGTGATAAACATCACAGGACTTGATGCCATTATATAAATTGGATAGAAAATTTATCTTGGTGAGCTGGAGACTTGAAGTTCATTGTAAGGTGGAGGCATTGTAAGGCTGCTGAGGAAGCTGCAGCAGCTAATCATGTGTTTTTCTTCTCTTGAGCAACCCAAGAACTTAAAAACATTGGAGACCATCCTTGCTTTTGTAATGCAAAATCTAGCATGTTTTATGCAGGTCTATAACTCCAGGGAATTTTTATAAAGATTGTAGACTGTTAGTCTTTGCCTATTTCCATTCTCTTTATTGTACCCAGAAATCACATCATTTCAACATTTCACCTCAATTGTATCACTGTGATTTTGTGTGCTTGATGCCAGCCAAGTAGTAATTCCTTAGCAAGGCAGGTATTCCAACTGTGTCAAGTTTCAGATACTGTCTATATCTGCCTTTATGCGTGAATCTGATGTGCGTCTTTGAAATTGATCTTTGTCTCCTAATGGACACGAGAAGCCTGATTTTCAATTGTCAATTGATTTACATATGCATGACAGTTTTACAAAGGAGACAGAGGAAAGGCATGGTTATTTTTAAACCTTTTATTTTTCTTTTTAAGAAAACTGTCAGATCAAGTTCTTTCACATCTTTTGTCTGTCTTGGCTTGTATCAATTCTATTCAATGAAGTTGAAGTTCTGGTAAAGCACTATATTTTGGCTGTGTTATCTTTTTAAATAAATCAAAAACATATTTCTCTCACCACTAACCAATCATTAGTGCAGTGATATTTGTATAGAAGACAGGAAAATGATTTTAAAATTATAATTGATTGCTTGGAGGTGAGAACTTTGACTGAAATGAACAATTAGGGAACAGCTATCACCAGCTATTTTCCAGTGCATAAATTCTTGCCCTTTCTGTGTGCATTTACATTACATCCAGACTAGAATAGCAAAAAGAAAATTTGGTTTGGCACATAACTCACATTACTCCGAATTTCTCAGAAAGGAGTGTTTTGTCCATGATTGTGTTTAAACAAGTTCCTTTTCTTTGCCATTAGGTGTCTCTGTAATCCTTTGTAAAACACCAAATACTGCAGGACTTGTTCAGTGATTCTTTTTAACTCTCTCTCTTATGAATTTATTTGGGATCTTTAAAGAAAACAACTTACCAGGAAAAATTTTGCAGTGTTGTATCCCAACACAGAGAAGTAAGGAATTTCTTAATGCTGCTTTGTCAGAATATAAATAAAATTAAAAGCATCAATAAAAAGTCTTCCCTCAGTATACCTCTTGCTCAAGTCAAGGAAAACTGAGAGATAAGGTCTTACAAAGATGAGGTATCCATTGTCTATTGAGTCTCTATGTCCTTACAACCTCTATACCATCATGTAGTTATTGACTGATTTTCTAATCAAAATATGCCAAATTTTATTTTATCCGTATTACAGCTATCCGTAATTTTAATGTTTTTCTAGAATGCAAACCATCCAGCTAAGTTTATGCAAGATGCACCTGTACCACCATGATAATCAAGAAAAGGAGTTAGGAAAACAGAAAGAGCTGTAAGATAGCATCTCTCAACAACTTCTATTACTTTGCAGTAAGAGATTAATCAAAGCTGCCCAATCAAAACAGAAATCTTAGAAAATAATCCTGACATAGGTAGCAATGAGAAACAAGAGTTTTTCATAACAATCTGTATTATCTTGGTGCAAGGAAACCACGTGTACCAGATAAGTCAAAGACACATGATCTGCCTGAGTATTAGATACCTCCGAAACAAACGCCAGCAGCCCACGGTGCTTTCTGAGGAGTGACAGGCAGTGTGACAGCAATTCCAGCTGTGGGCTGGTGTAGACCCTATTAAGCTGTCAAAAATACTTCTAGAGTTTAGGTGGCTGGTGTAAGAGGAAATCTAGTCATATTCTGGTTTGCATATTTTTATTTTGGTATGCCTTTTTTTGGTAAAGCTAATACAGATCTGGAGACTTGGCTAGAATCTGTGCCTGACTGTATAACACGAACACAATTGGTACATACATCCTCATTGCAAATCCTTTTTTCTTTAAGGATTCTGGTGCCATTAAAACCAGGTTTATTCTTGCAAACCACCCAAACTTGCAAGCAGTTGCAAAATCCAATATTTAAGTTATAAAAAAGAGTTTATTTCATCCAAAACTCATCAAGAAGTGATAAATGTGAATTCCAAAAAGTGTGTTTTATGAAAGCCACTTTTCAGAGCAGAAACACATTTCAATGTCAACTGAGTAGATGCTTTATGTTGTAGAAAAAACAGTTTAGTGCACCATCTGTTACTTTTAATAGCAAATGAACAACATGAATTGTAGTTAATACTGTTGATGTAAAATATAAGAGGGATGTTATCAAAACTGCTCACTGACAGATATAAACATGTTTTGAAATATGAATGAGCTCAATAAATTCCGCATGCAACTTTTACAAGCCAGCTGTTCTCAAAAGATAAGGTAGTAAAAGATTTTTAATGAACCCCATGCCAGGCAAATGAAAGCTCATTTCTCTGGCCCACATGGTGGGAGAAGCATTTCCTATCTAAAGCACACATAGAGTGACAGTTTTAGTTAACCCCTTCCATCTTGAGGGAAATAATTATATCTTGTGCAGAGCAATGAGAGAGGTGGTATGAAAATGTCATCATGCATATGTGTATTTATCTATCTATCCATCTATCTGTTTCTATGTCTGTATATATCTCCTTAGAAGAGATCCTGTGACAAAGATTTTTTTCAAAGGTGTCCAGAAAAATCCAAATAGCACTTCTTCATTTTTTGCTCTCCATATGATGCTACAATGAGGTGAGTTATAACACAGGTCTTGGCTCTGTAAATGCTCCTGTACTGGACATGGCACATGAATAATAGCCCAGCCAATTAACATAACAGCTGCCTTCTGCCTTTGACAAGCTCAATACTGAGTCCCAAAGGAGTGAATCCTTATTACAGCTTCCTCATTTTAAAACTGAACATTATACACCCTCTATATAATATGCATTTTCAAGTCTTTAGATGATCAAGATAATTATTTAGGAATTTTATTCATACTATTACCATTAAGAATAGTCATGTTTCCCTTCTGTTAGATGGTATCTCATTGCTTTTAATATCTGTGAAATGTTCTTTCTCATTCTGAATGGTTGAAGAAAACAGACAAGTCTCTGAAATCCTTTAAATATTTTTCTATTAGTATTTGGCCTTTTGGTGAGGAACTTTTGCTAGTTTTGTTAATCCATCTAGAGCACCAACTAGATTCTTTTTATCTTCACTAATCTGAAATAATAGAACATAAAAAAGAGCACCTAATTAATGCCATTTATTTTTAATGAGTTTTTGTATTCCATTGAAAACATGCAATTTATAAATCATCACAGGTTTTAACTCAGCGTCCCTGTGTATTACTCACCCATGATGAATATATTCTCATTAAATAGAGCTATACTAACTTCTGGCCCAATTACTTTTCTGTACCTATGCTGAACATTGGTCAATACTAGGTGTAAGCCATCTAGTTTGGATTAATTGAGCACAAAATTACTATCAAAATTATCAGAAACAAGTAGCAGGATAATCCACAGAATCTGGAATCTGAGTAGACTGATCTGGCTCTTTGATTCCCTTTATAATATTTCCCTTTATAATATTTGCTTTTGTTGTTTATTTAAACTTTTTTGAAAGCATGGGTGTAAATTGATAAATTAGGACAATGGTGGTAGTAGTAGATTGACATGTGACACTTGCATTTACTCCTCTGGGAGTAGGCTGTTAGGAGGTTTGTGAAAGTCTAGTGCATGCAAATTTATCTAATTTCAACTAACTTACACATACCCTGCATTTTGACTGCTGAATCTAAACTGTAAACTTGTATATTTGAAGATGTTTGTCTCAAGATAACTGTTCTTGAAACTTCTGGTTTTTTTTTCATGTGGCAAACGTACTTTTTCCTCCTTTGCCTTATTTTCATAGAGCCTTCAACTTCCACAGTATTGATCAAATTGACATTTTTCGACAGAATTCCAGGGAGCCCTGTAACGTTCTTGGCAGTTCCACCACTAATAAAATTGTTCCTTTACAGATGGCAAGGACTAACTTTATATCCTCAGTAGGAGGCATAACGAGACAAGCAATAAAATGGTTTTCAATAACGTAGCTCAGTATTGCATGTTATAGCTCCATATCCATGGACAGGCCATCATAGAGACAATAACTTTAAATAATTAAAAACAGGGAGACATATCGATGCTTAAATGTCTCATCTTAAATCCTGTTGTCAGTAATGACAGTGACCATGCTCTATTAGCTCTTTTCAGGATTTTATTACTGGAGGCGATCACACTGTATCAAAAGGACAATGAATAACTAAAGGAAACCAACATGCTCAGAATTCTATTAATACTCCTCCAATTCCATGTTTAAATTCAGGTATATAGATTCCTTCCAGGAGCTGTTGCTTTATATGACAAGAATTTTGGTCCTAGTTTTTCAGATCTAAACCCATTTCTTTACCTGATAACTGCGGAAAATTTTAAATTCCACTCTAAAACAGGCACAATTTAGTGAGTGTAGGGGAGTGTTTCTTTTTTCAATAAGCTTTTAAAAATCATACTGAGAGAGCTTTCCATAAATTCACAGTAATCAGATATGTACAAGGTTTTCTTATCTTTTCTCCTGGCCACAATGTTGTACCCAAACATGAATCTCACTATAGCAGTAGTTGGGACAGAGGCAACAGAAAATCTGTGACAAACCAGCTTAAATATGTATGCACACACATACATACTAAATTCTGCTGGGAAGAGATTCCTTACAGCAAATGAAACCATCCTTCAGCTTTGAAAGACCTTTGGATTTACTGAATAATGCTATAAAGCAAAAAGATTTATTATTTTAATTATGTAAGACAGAAGCAATTGTTTCTGATGCAAAACAAGTCCAGAAGTCAATGGTATTTGAATGAATAAACAGATTAGACTGCAGTATGATTGTTGGTTAATTTACACACCAGTCATACCATTTAACAATTTATATAGAGACATAGTTCTTTCTTCATTAAAGAAAGAATGTGATATTGCTTCACTGGCTAACAGAAATTCCCAAAATTTAGAAAGAATTGACTGATAAGTGAAAAAAAAAAAAAAAAGAGAGAGAATGACAAAGGCAAGTTCAGGTAGGCTAACATAATAAAATTGAAATTAATAGATTCCACTGATAACACTGCTTAGTTTGATTTAGAATAGCAAAGTGCTACTTTAGCTATTTTGTTCATAGTGACTTTGACACTACTGTCATATTCAGGAGTACTGAGCATACTGCCTTTCCTTGATCTAATTTAATATCAACTCCAAGCAGTGCCAAGGATTCTCCCTTTACTGTTTTTAAGCTTCAAGTCAAACAGCTCTCTACCCAGTTAGTTTCCCAGGATTTGAGGATCCTTACATATTCTGATGTGGATCAGAGGCAAAAAAATTACCACAAACTACATTAGAGGTCTATAAATCTGTGCAGCCAGATATTATTTCAGAAACACATGACACCTCAAAAATATTTGACATATATTTGTCTGTTTCATAAAAATCTAGAAATATATTCTGTATATTTCTGTAATATTTTTCTGTATAAGAAAGAAATACATATAAAGGTATCAAAAGCAGGTGTTTGTGGACTATTGTAGCGAGGAAAACATGAGCCTTAGCTCTCATTTTGTCTGTCATTAATAAAGGCTGTGCTTAAAGCTGAGATAAAAACCATTCCTTTCCATTAGTTTTTTATTTCTTTTAAGTTTTAAATACTTTTTTTATTTCTAGGTTTAAGCTAATTATTATTATTAAGCTAAAAATTCTCTGAAGGTTCTATTAGCATTCAGTGTGTTGCTGTTCTTGACTGGTTACACGTCAAAACTCTGAAAATTTATAAAGTAGTGGCTCAGACACTGTGGAATGGACCAGCCATCTGGGAAAGTAAAGAAATCAAATAAGCAGGAAATAGCAAAAACACAGCTAAGCAACCAAACTCCTACAAAATGGGGAATTTCTGTTCTTGTCCATGCAACTCAGATTAAGCAATTCAGGACTTAGTTTTGGTAAAGACTTTTCAGAAGTTTGGGATTTTTTCCCAGATATGCTTTACAATTTTCAAAATCTGAAATATTCATGCCTAACTGGCATGCTGTCTTATGACTGATGAATTCATGTAACTTCTGGTTGAATTGGTCTAACGTGATCCGTAGTAATAGTCTAGAGGAAACAGATTTTATATGGTCAAAAAGTACAGAGGCAAATGTCCCTTTAAAAATTTACAGAACATCCTATTTAGAAGATTTTTTAGAGAACTAATTATTTGACTTGTCTCTATTAGTCATGATTTGCATTTCCCTTCATGTGGATGGAAGGAAATGGTTTAGGTGCATCACCTTCCACACTCTTCTTCACACCTGACCTTGGACAGAATGCAAATGAAAATGCCTCTCAGCAGGACACAAGCCTAATGTGTGGAAAAGATTGTTTAATTTTGGTTCTCTTTCAGCAGAGCCACCCCAGTGAATGCTCTTCTTTGCTGTGAGTTCCAAAGAGAAGAGCTGCTCCACTCATCTGAATGCCTCCAGGCCCCGCATCAAGCCCTGCCAAGGCTGCCTGCAGATGAAAGGCCTGTGTTGAATTTAAGTTGCTGGACAGAGACATTTTCCTGCTGCAAGACCTGGATCTGGTATCTACAGTAGCTTTTCTTTTCTCTATTTACTCATCATTACATATTTCCCTACAAGAAAGTACTCTCCTTTCCCAGAGCAGGGTCTTTGCAATAGCACTGGAAACTAGGTATAGCCTTTAGTCAGGATCAATTACAAATATTTTCTATTACAAATATTTTCTATTACAACCTTGCTATAGAAGTGTATGTCCCTAAAGGCAACCATCACAGTACTGAAAAGAAAATTATTTTTTTATTAGAACCAGACAAGTCACACTTGTTAATCATAGTTAAGTAAACCATGATTTTATGTATATTCTGAAGCCTGTTGGCTTCACAGACAGGAGGAATAATGCTTGCATTTATATCCCCCCAGCATTAAAGAGCATATGCTTGCCCAGCTTGTCTGGTAGACACCAGTGGAGTTTTGCCCTTGACAGCTCCTGTTTATACAGATGGTTTTAAAAATGTTACTGGAAGAGGAAACAATCTGCACTGTAGGAAGCACCTTACATAGGAGCCAAGACTCAACAAGGAAAACTATTTTCACCATTCTCTCCTGTTCATCTAGAAAATTTGAGAATAATTTGAAGGTTGGCCTTAAAACTAAATTTAAACTTATTTTTGTCGGTTATATTTAGACTTGTCAAGATTTTTTAACACGGTATTTTGAAGATCTAGTTTAAGTGATTTATTTGGTTATTTGACTTGTCTATGTTGGTCAGGTTTTGCATTCTACTCCAAGTGGATGGAAGGAAATAGTTTAGGTGAATCACCCTCCACATCTTCACCCTTGCCTTTGGATGGAATGAATCACTCTCTAGAGAAGCCTATACCTTCCTGAAGGCTTCAAGAGGAATCGAGCAAAACCGGATAGGGATAAACTGTATGTAGGACCAGTATTTCATTCCAGAATCACATCGAAGTTAGAGAAAAAATTCCCATCACTGTCAGCTGCTCTAGGGCCTCCATCCTTTGTCATATGAACTGACAGCTGTAAGACTACTGCCACCAACCCTACAAAGATAATGTGCCTCTGCAAAGTACGCATCTCTTTTAAAGGTGAGGGTGGTGGAAATTCTGGTAGCTGGTTCTCCTGATCCAGAATATGATTCATTCTCATAAAAAAATAAAAACAGTCCTGTCCCAGGTGCCTGCATTCATATTTGGCTAATTTCAAACCCCTACCCTCAAAACAAGCTGACAATGCAGAAGAGCTGTCACTAACTTTTACCTTTCCATCTGCAGTGAATGAAGATACCTGGGGTGAAATCTGAGCTTTGTTAAACTTCGAACATTGACTTCAGCAAGACTGAGAGTGTGTCCCAGAAAAGCTCCCCTTTCTTTGGGCTAAAATCCTAAACTAAAGAAAAAGTATACAGTATAACAATAAAATATATGCAAATAATTAATTACCCATCTTACAATTCCTTTTAACATCAGAACATGCTCACCTCCTCTGCAGTTCATGAATGCTGTTCATAGTATGTCTCGCCATTGCATTTGAGGTGATGGTAAGACAACACTGCTCTTTGCTGACAATAGTTATTCAACAGCAACAGTATGTAAGCCAACTATAACAAGACAGACAGATACATGGCCAGTGACTGAAACAGAAATTAAAAGAGCTTTCGGAAATTGATAGCACGTGCCATTATCTGGGATAATAGAACCAATAAGACAATATTTTTCTCATCTTTATGAACTCTAATGATAAAATTAAATACTTAAAAACCTTTATGTTAAATTTGTAAACAAATGAAACTGCTATATTTGGAAAAGTTTTAAGAATTGTTTTTGTATGAATATCATGTAATCACACTATCACGTTCATTGAATCATAGAAATCAGAAAAAAATATCTAACCTTAGAATAGTGAAATTCAGATCATAAACCTTGAAACAATATTCAAAGAAAGTTTTCCATATGTCAGTGGTCAGCAGCGTACAAGTTAGAGGAGAACACAGTTACCCAATGTTTAATATATCTTTTTCTTCTACATTACACATATCCTCCAAATTTTTGCCTGTACAGGTTTCACAGCAACACATTGCAACACCTTTAAAGTAAATGCAGTTTTGTGCAATCTATTCCATGAAGTCAGTCTGCACTGATTAGAATTTTTTTTGAGCCATAGTTCAGTCAGCTTTAGATGAAATGCAGTAATGACTGTGCTTTGGCAATACTGTGATGAAAGCTTTATCAAAGCAAATGGATTTTTTTCTTTGTTTTAAGTACACTTTTAGGCACAGCACCTGTAGTACTTGGAAGTAATTCACTTCATTAGGGAAGGCTGCATTAGCCCAGAGAAAATTATAGTGAAAGGGATGTAAGAGGTTGTCATGTTAAAGATAGAGGTTTGTTTTTCAGGGGAGGGAGCAAAACCCTGTTCTGATGAAAGAAGCAAAAGGTAACCAGACATCAGTAGTGCCACAGTGAGTTAAAGTTATGCTCAGACAACTGGCCAGTAGCTGCTTTGGTGAAGATACTGTATAGAATTGGAGCAGTGTCCCTACTGACAGTGTATCGAGAAGCTATTGGGTACATCTGAGAGCCATTTAAATGCAAATATAATGTGGGTTTGTCAGTGACAAAAAACAATCTTCCAGGCAATGGCATTAATAATTAGAAACCATCTGGTACCATGAAAGCCTACAATACTTTCAGTATTTCCACAGGCCAAAAGGATGCAATTTATCTCCCACAAAACCAGAAATACCTATGCTATATGTTAGTACTCTGACAATTAATATACAAAATCAGATCCATCTTGATGTTTTTCCTCCGGGCCAGTCCTGGAAAATAAATGAATGAGAAGTCTGGAAGAGAGAGTGCCATAAACTTCACAAAAGAAATTTAAAGAGAACACATAGACAAAGATAAGTACCTAAAAAGCTGAAGGAGCTGTGTTGAAAACTTTGCCTCCTTTTTACCTGAAAAGATTATGAAGGACATAAAGCAAGTTGACAACTCAGCTGTCAGATCTCATTAAAAATTATATTGTGTATTTTGAGTTTTTGGTATGCAGAAGTGGATTCAAAATAAATTAATTAATGTAAACCCTTTCTCTTTTCTGGCCCTTAAAAGTTTGGGGGTTAGAATTTTCATGCTGTAGAGACCAAAATGAAAATGTTCTAGTCTGTCCGTCAAAACCTAAACTGCCCTTCATCATCTTTGTTTTCAAGTTAATATACCCTAAAGAATGTATTGGCAGGTGATTCTCTGTTAAAAATAATTCAATAACATCACACCTTCAGTCTTCATCTGAGAGATGAAGTGAAAAAATAAAATTTTAAATTTAAATTGATAATTGCAGTAATTGTCTTCTTCCACACGATGTTCACATGACATTTACAATTGTCAACTTCACTTGGTAGCTTGCATGAGTTGAAAACAACACAGCAATTCAGGTTCAAAGTTTATTAGTGATAACCAGTTATTAAGGATATGGAAGAAAGCAAAAATTAAGATATTTCATTTTGAGAATTTCAATAGCTAGAGAAATTACAGCAGAGGCCCACTGTAAGCACATAAATTTGCAGCTTTTATGCACAATAAAACTTGAAATAGCCCAGTCTACAGAAACTGAAGCTATTCCTAAACTTTACTCTTACGTGTGCCATAGCCATACCTCTATTTGCTGTTCTTATGATTCATGAAATATTTTCTCTCAAAAACTTCTCTCAGAAATAAGATATGCCAGAAATACTGAAACTGAGCCATCAAGATAGTGAATAGCAAATATATTGACTATGTGTGTGAAGAGGGTGTTTAATAGTCTGTGTGGCTGTGGCTGGGTGTAGCAGATTTCCACATCTCAGTTCAAGAGCAGTATTTTTCCCTTGTGAAAGTGAGTATGGCAATTGAGACTTTCTATCAAGTTCTTAAGACACAGGATTTCCTACATACTACTTGTACTTTGAAATATATCAGCTCTGAGCAATGAAACTGATTTCCAAGGACAAATCAGTTTGAGACTCTCAACTGTGAATCAAAATAATTTTTCTGTTTCTGGGTATAAATTGTCAGGTTAACAGGTCTTGATATGTTTTTTCTTCTAATATGCACTGCTCCTATTCAAAATCAAAATTCCCTCTCTCTAGTATTTATAAAAAGTGCCACAACATATTATTGGATAGATTTATACCCTTATTTCAACCTCTACAGGATGTATAAAAAAATCAAAATCATTTCCCAATAACAGTGCTTCATTCAATATCTCTGTATGTAACAGCTTCTTAAGTAACTAATTTTCATATCAGAATCCATTTGCTCTCTTGTTGTACATGAGAGGAATTATTTTCCTATGTACTTGTGACTTTCTGTAGTAAATAAACCTTAATCAATGAGTCAAACCTATATAAATATTCACTTCCCTATGATTTTCAGTTCATTTTCTATGCCACCTTGTCCATCAGCATTGTTTTCCAATATTCAACCATTTCACCTCTCTTCTCAGCTAATGCATGCATACACATCATTTTGAAAAGAGAAACTAGCAATAAGGTATTCCAGATATATTTGAAACAGTGATAATTTCGTAGATAACTACAGAGCTAAAATCACTTCAAAGATTCTTAAGAGTGCACATCTTAGGTGGTCTGTAGATAACAAAAATTTCTAGAGATAACACATAAATTTTCTGCAGAACACTGTCTGAACCAGGATAATATGCAATTTGCTGCACCACAGTGACATATTTGAATGGATTCTTGCATTTCATGTTTCTGTATTCTTTTAAAAAACTCAGAATCAAACCAGAAGGATAAAAGGGGATTTGTCTTAGGTAGACAACTGAAAAGGAAGTTTAGTGACAGCCCTGTAATTTGGTCACTTTGAATTTATACTCTGTAAAACACATGCAGATTCTTTTTCAAACTGTAGATGCTACTCATTGTCCATAAATTTCTTATTTTATAGCATCACTTGCTCATAGAATTGATCTTCCAAATCCCCATTCACACTTTTCTCATTACTTTTCTTGCCAAGCTGTGGAGAGGTTTATAGTTTGTGCCCTTCACAGTTTGTTAGCTTATTTTTACTGAATTAAAATATATTAACATAAATGACAGAAATAATTTACAAAGCTTAAAGGAAAACAATTCCAAAATATTTTGGCAGCATTATCATAGAATTTTTTCAAAAATATAAACAGGCACATTATAAACATTCTCTTGCAAGTTAGGAAAACAGATTAATTACAGAGGGAAATCTATAAACAGTTTTAATCAGTGTTATTGCTGAAGTCTAAGAACTAGCAATTAGAAAATAGTACAATGAAGTGAAGAGACTATATAAAAGAACAAGCTTAATATTTACTAAGAAATTATCCAGTATAAGAGCAAATTTCAAAAAACTGTAGTCCAAAGTCAACCTCAAGACTGCATCTATACTTTGCATATAGAGATTTACAGTTTACTTGCATTTTAATCTGCAGTCATATCAATCTGACTTATAGAATATAACTTTGGAAAATGTAATGATGAACTTTCCCAGAGTTCAAATAGAATTTTTGACCTATACAGCATTTTAAACTGCAAAAATGGGGTGAAATAGGATCATATCAATCAAGGAAGATATGAACCATGACAAGAGCCACCTAGTAAGACATTGAAATTTTTATAAGAAAACAAATTATAGGGTGAAATAATGATCCAAATTACAATACATGCTTTGATCATAATGTTTCCCCAAAATTTGTGTAAACCAACAAGATTAATGCATTTAAATTCTAATGGGAAAAGAAATTTGGATTAAATATAAAAGCAAGAATTCTTGAGGAGTTTCACTGTATCATTATATCTCTCAAACAGATTTTTCAAGCAGGTCCATTTCCACTTGTGTTCTCTTTCAGTCAACCAAGAAACTCTGCCTTTATGGAATTACTGTAAAAGATGTAATTACCTCAGAAGCACCAATGTGTCCCATATTATTTATTTATTCGTTTTGACAAAAGAAAAAAAATTAACTAAACATTACAAATAACTCCTTCAAAGGTGCGACATAAAACTAAAATTTTCTTCCTCTGTAAGCATGTCATTATGCCAAGGAAATGAGAAACATAATAGTCTGTTAAAAATTGTCAGTTTTTGACAGAATTTTCTACAAGTACAAGGCAGCAATCACATCAGTGTTGGCAAGAAATGGAAAATATGAACACCTTCACATAGGAGGAAAAGGAGAAAAATGTATCAGGGATGTCTGAATTTAAGATGTCTCTGAACATCTGGAAAAAGTCTTTCAAGCTCTTGCTTCTTCCCTTTTGCAAATCACTTGCTTTGAAGTTGTGAAAATTACAATTGGCCATGTCTAAGTCCTTTCTACTGCTACAATAGGATTTCTGGAAATCCAAAGGCTGTATCAACCACTTCGCTGTTGAACCTCTAGATTTCGGTAGTCCTGATTGCAGTGTTTTAAGGTTCTCAGTTTGTACCACAAGGAAGGAGGTGAAAGCAAATTATGTGCTCAAATATATACATGCGTATTCTAGTTGTCATATTTATTTCTTTCATAATGATTATAGAGATAGAGGTAATTTTGGGACAAAATTCATCAGATCAGTATTGAACAACTGCAGTAGCATGACAAGAATTCTGCTACAAAAGTGTTGTCTTTAAAGGAAATTTTGAGCATCTCAGACACAGAGACAGTCCTGCAGATGTCCAAGTCAGATATCAGGCAATTAATCAAGACTACGAAGCCAAAGCTCTGAAGCCATTGTTTTTTCTGTATTATCAGGAATTCGGGATTTCAGACATTTTCATTACTTAATTAGAAGTTTTTATTTGGAAAGTACACAGGTTCAAGAGTTGTGAGAGTTTTTTTGGTTTTTTTCCTAAAAAACCCACAGTAACCACTACTAAACAGGAACTTTGTGAATCCCTTCTATTTGTTATTTTTAAATAAATTTTTTAGTTGCCTTCAATTTTGTACCATATTGACATCTCTTCATAGAAACTTGAAAATCATCATTCTTCATAGACAAATTGATGATTTTGTGTTAGTACTATCATTACCATTTTTGTGACAGAAAGTAAAGTCTCTGTTGACATCATTGCTTTTTACTTTTGAACATCAAGAATTCACATACTAGAGTTCTGGGAGTTTGCAACTTAAATAATCTTTTTTCCCTCAGAAACTAAGAAATATTCAGAAATGCATCACCTTTGTTTCTCATAATTTAACAATTTCTTTTATGAACATAAATCCCTACCTTCTAGACCAAATATTCTGAGTGTGATCAGCAATGCTTAGACTTTTAAAAGTTTTCTTTGCTTGTAAGATACACTGGGTGCTCCCCATGAGCAGTGAGCCATACACACAGCCATACTCATGGGTGAAGTATGAATAATATTGTCTTCAGTATCTTCTAAGATCTCAGGAAAGGATTCCACTTGCTTATAGCAGATTTTGCTGGGAGTTTATTCATTTTAGGCAGTAAAGGCCTGATCCAAACCCCGATGAAGTCAATGGAAAAAGTCTCCCATTGACTACAATGGGCTCTGGATCATGCCCTAAGTCCATTGTCTTCGTTAATCCAGGATTAATAATAAGATGTCTTTCCAGTAGCCTGGAGTACCTAAGATCCCAGCAATTTCAGATGAACAAGTTCACTTTAGATTGTCACTCCATTTGGAATTTGAAATACGGCTTTTTCAGCAAGAAGAAAACTTTAAATGGGGGCATTTTCAGTTCCTGGTTATAGTCCATCCCACCAGTTCAGTGAAAATCCTTGAGCATCCTAATGAGAAAACAACAAGAGCAAATGGAGCCAAAGAAATTTATGTTGTTCAGGGCACACTTCAGAAATACAGTGATGACTTTGGTTTGACCAATGAATAGATGCATGCTTATACTTTTGAGGAGAACAGTGTAGAGGCTGACTACAAAGGACAAATTAAAAGATTATAGCACACTTAAATATGTTAAGGTTTTTACTGTACTTTTTAAAATTAACAGATAAAGATAGACATGGCATTTTTCAAAGTGTTTTCTCAGTTTGCATCAGAAAGCACCATCAGTTCATAAATAATGAAGAGTGACAGACATTACAAAAAGCTAAAATACCACTAAGTTCTCTGAACTTGAAGATGTGACTGGTGAATGTTATACCAGTACAAACTTTGACAGACAGACAGTAAGTGGATAGAATAAGAATAGTGCTATTAAATCAGATATAAAATATATCTGTATTAGGATCCATTTTATATAAAAATAAAAGTTGGAAACAAACACAGTTTGTTATATTACTGTTTAAAAATTGCATTTCTGATAAAGTGATTGATAGATCAGCCATTCCAAAAGATCTCTAGTGCTATTCACTACTCACATTTCATTAAATTGCCATTAGTAGTATTTATTATTTTACCTTGATTATTCATACTAACAAGAATGGCTCAAAAGTTGAAGCATGTTTTTTAACCCAATTATTAATTGTTCTACTAAACAAGAGCATCCAAATTGCCATGTACCTTATGATATTTCTAAAGTTATATTCTAGGACTTAAAAAATCAGTGGAAATTTGCCATAATTTCAATAGTATTTGCTATTAAAATATCAGCACATTCATTGACCTATAAATTCTTGCAAACATGTCACCATCCTCCCAGTAAGCCAGTGAAACACATTAAAGTTTTGTGCTTTCAGTTTCTTTCTTTCTTCAGAGACATTTCTGCAATACTGTTTGACCACTGAAATTTAGTTTTAAGCAATTTAAAAGCCTGCTGACAACTC
This sequence comes from Irena cyanogastra, assembly GCA_013397155.1. NCBI lineage: Eukaryota > Metazoa > Chordata > Aves > Passeriformes > Irenidae > Irena > Irena cyanogastra. The sequence goes on along the minus strand of VWZV01003253.1, from coordinate 102,746 downwards.
TTATACTCATTAATTTTAGAGATAAAGAAAGGAGATCTTAAACCTTCACATCTAAATATGGCAGTTTTCCAGACGAATAGGTTTATTTTGCATATACATAAATAAAAACTTGCTCAGTCAAGGACTCTCCCAAAATACAAAAAAAATTCATGTTTGGATCCATGGTATGAATCATCATGGACTCATATATTTCTCTCCAAAATATCTGAATATTATAATAAAATGTCATTTTTATCTCTTTCTTTGCCTTGATGAGTTAAAAAAAAAGTCATCTTATTACTTTGCTGTAAAATAAACATCTAATTTTTCCGATCTTGCCAGGTCCTGTCACAGGAAAATTTGCTTATAATGCAAGGCAACTTTAATAGGATTTGAAACTCACATAGTCATGACCAATATCAAGGAACACCTGATCTGAGTCTAACATGTCCTCCTAACAAGTCCTTTTTCTTCTCCATCTAAAAATTCTGACCAGATACACTACTGTAGCTCAGAATATAGTATTTAGTAGCACAGACAATACCCCAATTGCAACTTTGTTTAACAAATCCAAGGACTGTTTTCAGTTTAACTCAGTATCTTTTTTCCATTCCTTCATTCTTGTTGGAATTCATTTTATTCAACATTGATTCATCCAGGTCATAGTCTGAAAAAGAAAAAGAAAGCATCCCACAACCTGGATCAGGTGAAAAAAAGAGAAAATTAATGCAGTTTAAATGCTGTTGTCTGGAGCTAATATAGACTAAATAGTTTCCCATCTATTTGTTTAAATAAAAGGCATTAATTTGCTTTCATATGGTTTTCAATTTATCCATTTATCACTTTCAGATAAAAGGTATGGCTACAATCAGCAAGATCAATTGACATCAAAGCTCTTTAAGCAAGGTTTAGCAACTGCTTCCTTGACACATATACAGCTTGGCTACTAAAATTAGCCTGTGCCATTGGATTATAAATAATATCTTGATCTGTGATTCCCATTTGATTTAACTAAACAAATATTACATTCCTGCCCCTAGAATCTTACAGTGACATTGGCAAGATTTCAAATCCTAGAAGCTGTCCAGGATGTACAGTGCATAGAAAAGACTGTATGTTGATTTTCAGACAAAAGAAAAAATATTAGTCAAGATGAAATGCTTTACCAGAGAGGTCTTCACAGAAAGAGGCTGAATTGAGAAAAATTCTTTCTTGCCCTTTCTACATTTAGAGCAAGGAACTTAAAGTGTGCAAGAAAACACCACAGAACCCTCATCACAGGGAACAGTTAATGACATGATAAGATCCAACATATTCTTTAAGCTAGTGTTAAAGTCAACAATTAGATAAAGTTATTCAGACATCAAATAGGTTGTTTTCAGCAGTTGTAAGTCTTTTCAATATACATGAGACAGACATTTCAGATCAGTCTGTAATATTCCTTAGAGACCTAGATAAATCAATAAACAAGGCCATAATGAATTTGCAAGATTGTTTTGTCATTAGAAAACCCTGCAAGTAGCCGATAGTTTAATTCTTACAAGGAGTGGGAATTGACCTCATGTATCTAACACCCCTACATCCTGTAATTTAGGTTTTCAAATAAAAAAAAAAGTAAACTTAATCACACAATTAGAAATAATGTTTTACTGACTTGGCACATCAACAGATTGGGTGAGATTTTACTTTCTCCCCCTCTATGCCCCTGCTGTTATTAAACCCAAGTAAAAATTTAAATTTTCCTTAATTTCAAATGCTCTAGAAAGGCCTTCAGTTACCATCTCGCATATACCAATATGCTGTGTGAATGTGCACAGAAAAGTGACAAGTAGCATATTTTTGGCTTTCCACATATGGCCCAAATCAGTAACTGTAGTGCAAAACCTTTGCTTAGAGTAAAGCTATGATTTTCAAATATTTGCCTGAATGAAGGGTAATATACCTTTGTTTTAGTATTAGCCAGGCAGTGCTGCTGGTACATACACTGCCACCCAACATGTCCATGGTCCCCAGAGCAAATTTGAAGGAAAATCAAGCCAGAGTCACACAGAACCATAAATATTGTAACAGACTTTCAAAATCATCTAGTCCAGCCATCAGCCTCCCACTCCATGTAGTGTAGTATGATCGCTTCCAGACACAACCACCCCTAAACCACATCCATGACTGAGAAACCTGGACTCCTCTTGAACACTTCCAGCAAGGGCTGACTCCACAACCTCCCTGAGCAACTTATTTCAACGATTAAGCATCATTCTCAGTGGTAATTTGAGCATCTAATTTGAACCTTCCCTGGTACAACTTAAGGCTGTTTCTTCACATGCTTTTGACTAAAAAAATGATAGAAGTGACTGACTCCCACCTCACTACAATCTCCTTTCAGGTAGTTTTAGAGAGCAATGAGGTCCCCCCTCACCCTCCTCATTCCCTTTCTCTTCCCCTTCTTCTCTCCACCTCTGAAATAGCTCCCTTCTTTGTGTAAGAATAGACCAACATTCAAGGATGTTTTGGAGGTGGTGCTTTGCCCACATCTCCTGCTTCAAGCTCTTATCTGAATCTTTAGTCTCTGATATCACATTCCTTTTACCTGTATTGCCAGGCATAGCAACCAACGACACAAATTGGATCAAAAGGCCTTATTTTCAATTGTCCTTGATGTAAGCACTGATCTGATAGATTTAAAAAGAATGAATGGATAAATGTAATAAGGCTTCAGAAATTAGTCCAACTATCAGTAATAATAATCTTGTTTTCATAATGGACATTCTCTTAAATATAAAGGAGGTTTATTTTTTTCTGGAGAGTCTGATGAACAAGGATTCTTAATAATCAAATACATTATTTTCCTTTTTTCTTTTTTAAATTAAAAGAAGAGAGAGAGAAAGTGTATGTTTGCTCTCATACTGTTTATTCATCATCTCATTTCCCAATTTATCCTCAAGCAAGCACATTTGGTAGATTAGGCCTCCACTAGAAAAAAATAACCTTCCTGCTCTCTCTCTTTTTAGAAACCATCAAAACTAAAGCATATCCTGAAAAGTTTTAAAATAAAGCAGCCTCCCTTTACCTACACACAAAGGAACTCTTAATTAAAACTTACAAAAGGACAGAAGAAAAAGCAATAACACAATATCAAAGAACACGTGGATGAGAAGGAAACATTCGCCCTGAAATATTTAATATTTTAATTGGTTATCTGGAAGAAATAAGAAACTGCATGCTATGAGTCTGATTCTAACCTTATTAAATTCAGTGGCAAAAAGCCCAGTGAGTTCAATGGGGCCAAGATGAAGCCCTAATTGAATTAGAAACTGACTTCAGATAAAATATGTTACCTTCTTCCCCTAATCTTCCCAAACTTAGCAAAAAGAAATATGAAAGATTTATTGAAATTCATTACAGAGGCAGTCAATTGAGTTTGTTTTGACCTGGATCAAAAGAAATAAGTATTCATGAGGAGAGTAGTTTTGACTATGAATTCATTTAAATAACAATACTGGACACTGAGCTTTCTGGTAGAAGATGACTACTCTACTGAAGTGTTCAAAACCTGTCCTGCACTAGAACCTGAGGTGTCTAAAAACCTTGGAGACAAGTTAGCTCTATCTAAACACAAAAAATACTGAACTTTACGCTAAAAAATAAGTGAAAATGCAAAATAAGTTGATAGGAAAAGACCCTTGTCTTTATAATCCCCTCTGCCAGTCAGCATTTGCTGTAAGCTCAGATAAGGTGTAAATTCACATAAGGAGGGGCTGATAAATGAAAACTTCTCTCCCTTTTACTGTTTGAAAGATGATTTGTCAGTTGTTACTGGTAAAACAGCAGCCATAATACACTGGGAAGAGACCTCAGTTTCCATTTTCCAACACTCCCTTGGGATCTTTTTCCTCTAACTGCTACTGGTTACCTCCACCCCTGTGACCTTGGTCGTCTGTGAGAGTGGCTACACTGAGAGGAAGGAGGCTGCTGTGTAAGGCATATGTTGTGAAGCATCTCTTCTTCTGTAGGGATTTTCTTCAGCCCTCAGAAGTAGGAGTCCCCAAATTCTACTGCAATAGCAGAACTGAAACATGGAAAGACAGAAGCAATATCAGATACTGCCTTCAACCGGAAGGTTTCAGATACTGTTACCTGAAGCTGTGAATTCAGCTTAATGGAAACAATTCTAAAACTATTTGCCTGCAAGTGCAGCACTGTAGTTGTTCTTGCATAGCTCTCTGTTAAATTACTCATGTAAGAATTATTCCTTTTCTTTTTAAAGACAAACATTCATTAGATTAATGAGGAAAGTGAAAGAAGAGGAGTAAAGAGGAGTCCCATTACTCATCCCTCTAGTTAGAGCCCATTTTCTTTCATATGGCAGGCTAAGCTTGAAACCTCCCAGATCAGAGTTTCACGAAACAAATTCAGATGAGCAGTCATCTACTAATAAATTAGAAGAATGTCAGACAGCCTTAACCTGCCTCTCATGTTTTGTTGTTTTGGGGTTTTTTTTGGTTTTTTGTTTTGTGGGGGTTTTTTGGGGTTTTTGGGTTGTTTTTTTTTGTTTGTTTGTTTTAAGAGAGTAAAAGAAGCACTTTTACAGCAGCGGGACTTTATTTACAATACCTTGGTTCCTGATGGGCTGAAGAATCTAAAAAAACTTTTGAAGTTTGTCAGATGAGGCTGTTTCCTTCCCAACTCTCCCTGAAGTGGCACGAGCTTGGGGAAATGACAAGTACCCATCTTTCCTTTGGCTTCTGTTGTGCTTGAGCCAGAAAAGCTTCAACCCTCCAAGATTTCAACCAAGATTCAGCTTTGAGACCTTTGACTAACATTCATGAAGGGGGACTTAAAGACACAGAAACCAGTAACAAAATACAAATAAAGCTAGGGCGAAGCTTCCTTAGTCATGAGCTAGTTGAACAGATATTTCCCAAGCATTGTGATATTTTAGCTGCATCTTTGTTTCTCCCAGAATAAAACACTACCAGCATTTTCAGAAAGTGAACTGATAAGTCTTTTTAATGTATGTTCATCATCATATAAATTGAAATAAGTTTTGTAATGCCAAGCATAAAATATTCTGGAAACAGATGAAAGCCTTCCTTTGTATTTCTCTGTCCAACTTCTTTGCATAATATCATTCCAAATACTTGCAGCATTAGCTTGGGCACATTTGCAGTTTTCAGCAAGCTGAGGACTGCTTATTGCTGTCTGGGGACATACAAGCTCCTGTGTTTGTAATAGAGTATCCATGTACCTGGGAGATATGCACACTAAGTGATGGAAAGCATGCCACATTAGAAAATTGATTGCACATGTCAGCATAAGCATCACATTTAACAAATTAGTCAGTATTAAACTCCACAATATGCATGACTTGGAGTGGGGAGAGATTCACGACTTTTGTTCAAACTAGAGCTTTCTGCAGGTTTTTTAATCTAGAATGAATTTCCTGCTGAAACCAACAAAGGCAAAATGCTGTAATAGTTCATGTTTATTTGATTTATGAATTTTATGAAACTTCAATAATGATCTTGGGGAAGGCTTGCATAAGCACCATCTTTGCATGTTATGATTGAAAGCCTATATCAGCACAGAATTCTCCCCAAACAATACATTACCCAAGCAGTAGATGTAGAGATAAGCATTACTATTATGAAAGAAAAAAAGTCTGGTTTATGCTTTTGTTCTCCCTTTCTCCTTCACAATGTTTGCTATTATTATGGAAACCAGCATATGAAAAAGGACAAAGGAAATCTCCTCAGAGGTGACTCTGTACTGCCTTTTCTCTAAAAGGTCCTTTTCTAGGGTTCTTTGGATTGCGTCCTTGAATGTGACATTAGAAAACACTTTTGTATTTTGCCCCATTTTTCAAACAATGCTCTCTGATTGCAATACTGACTGGATGCCATAGCTACGCAATGTTTTTCTAGGCTCAATGGGATTTCCATACTGTAGTTCCTGTGATCCACATATGATCTATATACAATCTATAAAATAAGTGAAGTAGTGGAAATTGTTGAAACAGTCTTTCAAACACCTTTAAACAGCATTTAGGAATGTAGAGAGTCCATAAATCTTGGAAGTAGATGAAGACAACTTAACTAAGTGTTAGCAGACAATGCCTGATCCAGGTCTAAAAACAATCTCCATAAACTCATTAGAGGATTTGCAAATTATCCAAAAGGAACAGAAGAGGCTCCACCCCATATTAAGCTGTACATTAATTTTAGATACAAGTGTACAATTATTTATTTACTTACCATTGCTGGGGTTTTGCATTGTTTTTTCCTTATCATCCTCCTTTGATTTCCACTTTCTCCTGAACATGCTTTGAAATTGAAGACAAGAACTGTTTTCACATAGTAAAAATACAACCTGGTGAATTGAAATGTTAGAGTTTTTTTCCACCTGGCAGTAGAAGGCACCACGTGCCTCTAGTACTCAGATTGTTTTTTTCATTGAGATTGATTAGTAATCTTCTGATGAAAAGTTTTTCTTCTTCTGACACGGCTGGTAATCAGCACTGACAAAAGTCAGCTTCAAACTGGATAGCAGATCCTGAGAGGCTGGAGAGCTTTGAAATGTTAATAAATGTCAAGGGGTGAGGTAAGATAAAATTTAAATCTTCAGAACTTCATGCTCAAGCTAAATGTCATTTGAGCCATGGCACAGAATAAGAAACGCTTGATAGGTGTTTATCAGTGAACAGGTTTCAGGAATGCTAAAGAAAATCCAGAAAGAGTGATAGAACATATTTTAAATTAAATTAGCTACCCTCTAATTTCTACATTAATTGGTAAAATGTAAAGAAAAATAAAAGGCAATACAGATATATAGTTAAGGGTTAACTGAGCCAAATTTTTCATCACGCACTAACTTCTGTTATTATCATCATAGCTGGAGGCGGGTTTTGTAGTCCTAACAAAAATGACAAGAGGTCTGTCACAAAGAGCCTTCTGAATTATCAGCTGATTTAGTGACACCAGCAACAGAGCATGCTGACCCTCAGCAGCTGGATGACGAGATTCTCAAACCGTAAGGGAAAAACTTCCTGTTTACTTAATTGGCTATTATACCCTTGGTATGTTGCAGCTTTAAATCATATATCTTATAGTAAGGAAATCAAAGGGACTAAAATTTTGCACTGTTTCAAAGTGTATTTACTAGGTTTAGAATCACACACCATACTTCTAAACGCTTTCACTGCCATGATCTGCTTCTCTTCCTTCTTAAATATTGCATTTTATACCTCCCATTTAAATAGATTGTTCATCACTATGAACAGATTCTATAGAAAGGACCCTGTGGAAAATCTGTTTGATTAATTCTGAGACAGAAGAAGCACTCATTTTCTCAAAGCATTAAAAGAGTTTCTAAATGTCCTCTTACTTTTTACTCCATATATTCCAAACAGATGTGTGTTTAAAACTTTATGATATATAGGGCTTATGTCCCTGTTGAGATTTCCATAAAAGTTTATGCCTGTTGAGATTTCTCTTTTGATCAAATCCAGTTGAATAATAAAATCTTAGAGTACTAAAATCATGCAGAACTTCTATAGTAATTTCCTATTTTTATTTTTATGCATCTTTAATCTAATAATTTTCTAGCAGTACACTGTGACCCAGCTAAACTCTAATGACATTTGACAGACTTTTTTATATATCTGTATACTATATGCCAGCACAGGAAATATTTTTTCCTTTTTGAGTCCCAGTAAGCTACTGAATTGCAAAAGAGATGCTAATCTGATAGACATACAAAGACTACAGAGCTTGCATCACAAAAGCGAATAGTAAAACTAAAAATCCTAGATTAATTAAAGGAAAAAAATCACAGGTCTGAAAACCGTAGCATATTTAATAAAAATGTCATAAAATCTTTGCTGCCTTTTGCTATGAAATCTAAGTTTTCCATTTTAACATCACTCTCTTTATCAATCATCAAAGAGATGGTGATATTATCAAATGGAGATATGTTGACATTTTAAAAATGTAAGATTTAAATTATTTCTAGTGAAATAATATTTGCCTAGCTTAGTATAGACTTTCTTCCAAGATACTAAAAGCTAACAAGATACTTTATGTCACTAAAGTTATTCCCAAATGACAGCAAAAGTCTCTGGGCCTGGATCTTGGCCATGCAACTTAGATAACAGTTGAAGAAATTCTTCCTGCAGGCAGAGCTGTAATGTACTGTTTCATTGCTAAAGTGGTGCCAGATATGCTCAGAATATCAAACAAAATCACCGCATGGGTGTTTTCTGCACCAAAACTAGTCAGTAGAACGTGGGAGTGAAAATGTTGGAAAGAAATTAAAAATGTCTTCCATTTGGCATGAAAAACTCAAAATGCAGAGACTTGTCTCTGAAAAAAAAGAAAGACAGTAATTCTTTCTGACCAGCAAAATCAGTCGTGCTTAAAATAAAGGATAAAAGGATATCAGCACCTTAGAGATTTTAAATGTTAAATTTGTAATTTTAAAGTGGTATACAAATATAAAATCACTCATATTCCTGAGCTGAATTTTGTCTTATAATAACATGAAATTTATTCAGAAAATGAAAGCTAGGATTGGCTAACCAAGGTTTCAACTGTAATTTCTGAAAATATTATTGTTGCATTGATCATTGGGAGAATATGCTTACTTTAGATTTCTAGTGTTCTCTTTCATTGTTTTACTTCTCTTTTTAAACTTACGCAGATCATCTAAGCATAGAGCATTTAATTTGCTTTAAATTACTGATTTTTAAAACAAAGAGAAAGAGTAGATGACGTGTTGAAAACTCCTCTAGCACTAAGAAATGAGAATGAGTCTCTCCTTCCCCAGTACAAATCATATTTTTGGTTTCACTAAAGATGGTAGAAGCCATTCACTTTCAACAAACTGATTTTTCCTAACTAAAACATTCACTACACTCAGAAAAACAGCAGGATCTAGGAGTATGTGACTAAAGCATGAATCAGACACTGCAGTTTTACAAGGAAAATCTCAGATGAAAGGTGTTTTATTTAGTGATGCTGTTGGTCCAACTGAATGGTTCATTTGCCTAGATACATGAATCTAGCATCTGTGCAAAAAAAAGCACTTTTATTTTCTTAACAATAGCTGCAACAAGTGCCCTGGGTATCTTCACATTCAACTAAACTAAATACTAATTGCTTTCCTGTAAAGCCATCATTTTTTTAAGTAGCTAACTGTGTTTACCATGTACCTTTCTGAAGCTCAGGAGGACCGACTGAAGAATGGAAAACTTGAAAGATCTAAATAACTAGATGTTGCAGATTCTGCATGTAGCAGCACAAGACTAGGCCCAGTGAGTCCTCGTCTGCCTGCATTTATGCAAGAAGCTTATAAGTCCTTCCAGAGGTCTGAATAGAATCAGTACTCACAGTTGTAGCATCCTTCTCCTTGGGATAAAGAAGGCATGAACTGCAGTTTTCCTGGATCTGAGAATGAAGAGATCCTGCACAGTGATGGTCAGGCCTGTTACTTTGGTAAAGAAATCTAAGCAGTCTTGTTCTGTCCATTTTTCATCATGGGCTTCTTAATTTGTCTCTCTTCTCCCAGTTAGGATTCATTGCTTGAAGGGCAGCTTCCCTTTTTTCCCATAGTGACCTTGTTTGGAGATTGTGGATCAGCACAATTCCTTTTCCTGGGAAAAAAAATGGATGGAAGCAGCAACTCCTGCTTCTTCTGGCAGCTGGTGTTCTTACCTTGCTGATGATAGCTGTGCCACACCCCTGGCAGGTGTTTGCCAGGCCATGCACCCTTTTGACGGGTATGTGATGAAGGAGGCTAGGACAAGGATTTATGTTGTGTGGAGACACAGACCAATATAAATACAGCAAAGAAGAAAACTTAGAAGTGCTGGACATGTTTTGACAATGGTATAAACTGCAAGAAAAATGGTGGATGGACAATGAGGTATGGCTATCACAGGAGCGGTTTTGCCAACACATGGAGATAGATAGCCCAGACAACATTGATGCACAGTCATTAAAATGTAGACCCAGTATGCCTAATGAGCCTGTCCTCCTGTCCATTCCAGTGCACCTTCATGGCTTCTGTTGTGCTATATAAATTGAGGGTGATTAGGATATGCTGAGATCTCATGTTTTCATTTTGCTGTTTGTAGGCAAAGTATAATTAAGATGGGTCTAAAGTGACAGATGGGAAAGAGGTGGTGGATTCAAGGGTAGCACAAAGGCAGTGAGCTGGTATGGCTTCAGCATTTCAGTGAGCAGAACTAAACTTGAACTAAACTTGCTGTGGACAGAAATGAAAGGCAGCAAGTGATAAAGATGTAAAGTGATCATCAAAGAGTAAAGAGAGATGATCCTAAAGTAATGATGAAAAGCAGTGGAGTCGTGAGTGTAAGACTTCGCATCAAGTGCTGAGTCACAAGTGAGGAGATATTTTCAGATCAGATATAGACGTCTATGTTCAAAAGAGTTTTGAATGGTGCAGCTTTTTTTCTTTGTATATGCCTTAGTATTTCAGCTGTGCTCCCTTAGTTGAAATATCTTTGTTGTATCAGGGAGATTTACGCATAAAGTAGCAGACACACAAAAAAATCCAGATTTTGTTTGTAGGACAGTGTTCTGTGGGTTATTACTTCTGTATTTCGGAGCTGGATACGAACAGAATGCTTTTATTTGGTGTTTAAAGAATTTATCTGTCCTAAATATGTTTGTAAATTTGGGAATAGGTATGAACAAAAGTCATTTAAATTCTTCTTCTAATTATAATACCTTTCTGTGTTTCTTTTCTTTGAATTTTTGAGGGGTGTGGGAGGATGTGGGAGCTAACAATTTCTCTTTAACAAGAAACCTTCCTACTTTCCCTTATTCCCTCTCACGGGCTACATTGTTGATAGGTTCAGGACAATATCTTCAGCATAAAAATTGAGAAAAATCAAAGGATAAGGTGCTAACATTTATCAGAGCCTTTTTTTTTCTAAACTATTTTTAGAATTGTGAAGATATAAAAAGTTTAAATGAGGATGATTTGCAATATAAACTTCCTGAGGTTTTAAAATTATGCTGCAGAGAGTCCTTGACAAATTGCAAAGGCCATATTTCCTGGAGCAGAGAAAAAAGGTAGGGTGTCACTGTTCAACTAGCATGCAAAAATAAAAGTATATGCAAAACACTACATCCATGAAGGGGGAAAAAAACAGACCACAAAACTATAAGCAATATTTCAATGCACTATGATAGCAAAATGTCATTTTCAAAAGGTGTGTAAGAAATAACCATACTGTCAACATGGCTGTAGATCACACTCATTGCAGCAGTCAAACCAAAATTATCTATTAAATATAATTCTTCGTTTTAGTTTAAGGCAAACGTGAGGTAAAATGCATGAAACTAGGACTAGCAGCTCAGTTAACCCACAGTAATTTACTGTGTTATACAATATTAACACATGCAGCTGTGTTAATTTAACCCAAACTTCCTTTCCATAAATTTAAAGCTTGTTTGAACTTCCTTCTGGTTTTAAACAAATGGATTCATAGTAATGAAAACTACTGATAGGAAAGGAAAACTGTTTACTTCTATCAGCAACCCCTTTTATTTTAATATTTTGAGTATCATAGATGACATTAAGACATCCTACTATTGTGTGATGAGAGGTAAATATTGTCTTTACTGTTTGCAGTATAGTGGACTAGGCCATTATTCACACTGACTATACAAGGAATTCAATTACTTGAAATTAAATTTTTAAATTATAGTATTTTACCTGTGTTTGAATTAATTTTTGTTTATATTTTTTAGTAGATATAATTTGACCCTGTTACCCCAGTCTACACGTACTTTTTACTTACAATGTTTTTTGTTTAAGGGTATACCTAGCTATTAGGCAATAAGTTTCTATAAGAGTTTCCTGGATCAAGTATTACCATTCTTACTTTGCTTGAGTTGTTCAGTTTACACAGCATTTTATGTTTCTCCCTCCTTTTTCTGTGGCACAATTAGATATTTTTAAAAGAAAGCAAGGATGTACATGCAATATAAATATTAATATCCATGCCTTCTCCTGTTCAGTTCTTTCAGTTAACACTTCACTGGAAAAATTTTAAAATTAATTTTATTGTGTATTCTAGGAGGGACTAGACAAACTCTGTGTTACAGTGGGATTTAGACACTTATAAATATACAGCAACTTTAAAAAATGAGTTCAGCATTTTTCTGTGTGAACAATATAATTCATTCAAAGCTAAATTAATATTTAGATTTTTCCTTATTTTGTACACTATCTCCAATACTAAATATTTATAAATATGCATACAAGTGTCTGCATGTATATGCAATTCTTTCAGCAAGCCTTTAATTCTTCCTTTATTTTATAAGGGATGCATGGGCGCATCCATTTTAAGCATGAATGTGGCAAATTTCTTAACATATACTTAAAAAAAGGATGATGAGCTAGGACTTGGAAAGGTTAAGGAAAAAAACAGTGATAAATCCTATGAACTTGTGAAGAGCTACTGATCTGGAAATGAACTATTAGTGCATGCTGCAAACCCATGTAACTGAGGGATGACTCAATGACTCTCAATGACTGCAGAAGACAGAACTGTTTTTGCAGCTGATATGTAAAAACAAACAAAATATTCAAGCTAAAAAAATAGTTGTAAAATACATTGTAAATATAAAAGTAGTCAAATACCTGAAACCCTTCTTCTCATGTCACTGTTATGTCACAGTTGTAGAAATCGGATTTTCTGTATTTTTAATTATGCAAATTATGTGTTATATATTTAAATAGCTCATATAGATCACCTTATTTTTTCTGTCAGTCTTTTAGGTTTTCTTTTTTCCTATGTACTTATAGTTTAGGAAAATGGATGAAATTTTTTACACTTTTTCCAAAAAATCTAGCAACATTTTTTTGCAGAAAAACTTAACAACAATGAATGGCGCAAGATGTTTCAAAAGGAGCTGAGATTTGTTTTGGAAGAGAACTTGGAAGATTCACGTTAAATAGATAATGAAGCTATGATTTTATGCATGGTTATTGAGTTCTTAGATGAGGAAGCTTTCAACTTTACATAATAGTGGCTCTTGAACCTATAGTAATTCCTTAACAATGTAACCTCTCAAATTTGATTTTAGTGTTGGTTATTAATACTTACAGCTTGAATTACAAACATAATTTTATCTTGCATAAGGAAATGGTTTATGTCTGTATTTCTAAAGTTGGAACTCAACCATAAGATTTGTGTAACTGATAAAAACCTGCTAATCTACTGTAATGAAACAAAATTCCTAATAATTGCCATGGAAATACACTATTTAAGAGTACAGAATGTAATACGTAGATTATCACAAACCTTTTAACCAAAATTAGGTGATCAACCTGTTACGAATTCATTTAAATCTTAAAAGATTAATGTATTCTGTTCAGTAATTGAGGGATGAGGGACAGTTGATTCTCTGCTATATCTGTGTTTCAAGTTCCCAGAAACTACATTTTGAGCTTAATCTCCTGAATTACACAGGAATGGTAAATTAGGTAAAAGAAAACATTGCATTAAACTCAAGGTACGAAATTATTATACATTGTTTTATGTATTTTTATATAAAAGTTACAGGTAGCAAGCATATGACACAGAAATGGAACAGTAACAGCAATAACTGTGAATGCATGCTTTTTACAATGTATCTAATAAAGGGATTTTTGCCAACTCAAATATTCAGTAACATACATGCAGATTAATTTTTCAATGTCAAATTCAGTCATATTGCTAGATGCTTATCCAACAAATGTTTCTATTGAAGTGATTATGAATGGCTAAATACCTGATTTCAATAAATTGTTCCTGAAATTGGGAATTTTACTTGCAACAAAAAGAAGAGAGAAAAAGAAAAAGAGAAATGACTGATAAGCATAATAACCAAAGTCTTATTGCCTTCTAGTAATTTTACTCAACACTGCTGAATTTTTTCATGATAAGAGAATAGCTGGTCAGAGTCCATAAAACCTCTAGCTGGTGTTTCCAAGGACGATAGTTTCACATTTCATTGTAGCATGTTCAAAATCACCCAGGAGCGCACTATTCTCAAGCAGTCTATATAATGAAAACAACGTACATATAACAAAAGTTCAATGTAAATCTTCTTCCACATATCACACAACATACAAGTAAATAACAGACAAAAACCAGATCAACTTAAAGAAAACTACGACTTAAAAAAATTAATATAAATAAAAGGACAGTCTCAGGAACTAATTTCTTCCTCAAGTTTTCAGCAAATCTCCAAATACTTTTAATAACTAAGGAGCACTTTGTGGCCAGAAACCCAATTATAAAAGAAATATATTTTTGTGCAATGGAAATATCTTGCTAAGGAGGTGAGATCTTTCTATACTTCTTAGGTTTGCATAAAGGCAATTAAATTAAATTGGAAAATTGTCCACTCTCTCTTTCAGAGAGCTGAGATAGTTCATTATAGATTTTTCCATTCAGCGTTTGTATGACTGAATGAATAGTTTTCTGAAATCAAAACTAAGTTAAAATATTCTCTCTCTGAGGAAAAAAATGCAGAAGAAATGTTTACTTAAACTATCTACAGGCAACAAAACCATTACTGGATTATTTCACTGTAAAATTGCTTTATACATATATACATATTAAAATGTATATACACATATCTATGTTTATATATACACATATATAAACTGACAGACTAGCAGCTATCTGTAACTCCATTATAAACATCTGAGATTATGTTTATTAAGTGTTGATAAAAATTATGCAAAATAAAAAGTCTAGGAAAATACTCCAAAAAGTATGTTTAATTTGAAAATATTAACCTTAGTGCTACAGACTGTCTAAATTTATCAATGCTAACACACACTCTTCTCCCAAAACTTCACAAGATTGGATGAAAAAAGTGAACTGAAAACACATAGTTCCACATCTTACCGACTTAAATTAAATTGCCAAGTTTTACATTCTATTTCACATGCGTGGGCTCTAACTTTTATTTCCATAAATAATAATTAGAAATAAATAAATGAAATGCAAGAGCCATGCAAAGCACATGACTTTATAATGCAGTGGGAATGAAGATAGTTTTTACTAGGGGCTGGCTGTAGTTCTGTCAAAAATAAGGAATTAACAGATTTTGCTTTGTTTGCAATGTTAAAGTGGTCACCTGGCTTTCAGGTTTTTTTAACATTCAAACCTGTCTCCATACAAGATGAATACTATTTGAGACCTAATATGCATTTTAGCAATATAACAAATAAAATGGAAAGCAACAGATGGTTCAATTTCTGTATAGGTATGTTTACTTACCTCAGGTTTTTCTCTTAGACCCTAGTTGTGTTGTACTCAGACTCATGTTTGCTTAGAGACCCAATGAGGCAGAACCTGGAATGTTATGGCTATTTCATTCAAAATAATAGTGTTTGCATAGAAAAAAAGAAATATATGCATATAGATACTTTATAAACAGTACACTTTGATAATCTGATCAATATTCATGAAGTAATTCACAAAGACATGCAATTGGATTAAAATAACCAAATAACTTTTTTTTAAGAAAAAGAAATGCCTTAATGTGCAAAGAAGATATGGAGGGCATGTAAAAAGTAACAAGAAATGCATAAATAATGCATGCAAGAGAAAATACAAATGTATTAAGAAAGGGTTATGTGTTCTTTTTCAAATAAACTGTTCATAAATTTTTTGGTTTCCTTTTTCTTTTACTTGTAAACTTTTAATCATTCATATTTACAGTGATTCAAAGTGCAATATACAGGAGAAATAGCTCTTTTATTAAAAATATTATGCTTGATTTTGCTTTTTTAATTGATTATAAAGATTCCCTTTAAATTCATTCTTATATGTAAATATATGTATGTGTTCACTATGGTGTCTCATATTCTAATCTGTTTATCCATGTTTATTCAACAAACCAAAATACTGTGATCAATAATGGAACAGATACAGTAGAGTTTTAGAAATACTGTCATTCATTATATAAAAGGTAATGTTCCATGAAGAAAAGGGTTTCCTTACCCCAGGACTGTGCTCCTCATTCTTGTGTCATGCACCAAAATGGATACATGTATCTCTTATTTACTGATGAATTTATTTAGAGATGGACCAACAGTGGATGACATTCAAGGCCACCTTAGTTGCAAGGAAACGGCATGTGTGTGGCTATTCCAAAAACTAAATTGACACAATCTTCTTTGGTTTTTAAAAATTATACCTGTTCTCTGTTGACCTATGTGTGTTTGCGTGTGGGTATATGTGAAACAGTAAAAGAAAAAGAAAGAAAGGTAAAACAGAGATACAGGATCCCTCAGGAAAGAGGAGCAGCAATGAGAAAGAGAGACAGAAAGAGAGATAACATAATGGCATGTGCTATCAGGAAACAGAAATTTAAACAATAAATAAAGAAAAAAGAAAATATGTCTTTACTGAACAGAGAGTAAATATGTTTGGGCAATCAAGTCCTTACACAATAGTCTTCATCAAAAATCTATTGATACTGACCGCTGAACAGCTTTATCATGTCTGGACAGCCTGTGACTTGTGGTTGGCACCTCTTCGATTTCGTCTATCTCGCACGCATCTGCAGCATCTTGTGAGTAGCTATGCTTCATGACAAGGATGTTTCTCCTGTTCATGGGCTGAACAAGTGGTTTTACAGGCTGGGGTTGTATTTCTGTCAAGACAGAAGCATCTCTTGTGCTGAGGTTACTACGGCTGCCCTTAATACTAGACACTTGTGATCCACAGTGATGGTCATGAATGCATTTTGAAGAGGATCTCCGCAGTTTATGATAATTTTCAAAGTCATCTGCAACGTCAGCAAGGTCAGCTGTAGTCCCTGTCCCTCTAAGGGTGCATAACTCATAATGAGGAGGCTCAAACACCTCCTGGAACACTGTTTGATCAAAGTCTGTTTTCCTTTGGACAAATTTTTTACGAGGCTGCTTGATCTGTACTATTATAGAGATAACAATGAGGATGATCACAATGCAAGACGTCACCCCAATTATAGTCCCACTGGTATTGGTAAGTTGGTCCAATAGATTTGCTTTTCTTTTTTCTGTGTGGCAGAGAAGAAAAAAAAACCATAACATTAGTTGCAATTCAAGAATAAAAACAGCTATGGTGGATTCACAGATTACTGCAAGGCTGAGCCTTGTCTACTTCTGAGTTCACTTAATCAATCTCACCAACAAAAAAGAAAAGTGGAAGAAATCAGATATTTATGAAAGCCAAATAAGCAACACACAAATCCTTTGGGTGGCTATTCACTTGGAAACTTATTTATTCAAGGTATAGTGCAAGTTTAATTAAACGAAATAATTATTTAAATTTTTTATACAAAACAACCACCATAACAAGCAGACGCCTTCAGTGTCACCTCTGAACTCCATTTGGCTGCCAAAGTCCCAAAGACTTTTACAGATGTTAAGTAAATAATGTCTTCATTATTTTCTCTCTCTTCCAGTAAATATATGCAGCTAGGACATTAGGTCCTATGAAAGAACAATATTTTACAGGACATAATGTCTAATATTTGTGAACTTGTGGGAATTTTGACAGTGCTCAATGAAAAAGCTAAATCAGGAGAAATAAAAGTTATTAAAATTTAAATTTCAGAAAGACAAAAAGCCCAAACTTGTGCAAGTTATTTCTGGATTTTTTTTCTTCCTATTAATAACCAAAACTTTTCTAAACAGCCAGAAAAATCCAAAAGCTGATCATACCTACTACCCTTTACTCAGGAGCCTCTAATAAGTTAGTCAACAAATTTTGTATCATGAATAAAGCAGAAAAATGCAGCAAAATAATGAAATAAAACCAGTTTCCCCCTCCTCTTGTGCATCTTTCTCTGTGATTTGCTTTCACAAGACTGCAGGCATGAGATGGTGACTGAGCCTTGTAGAAATTCAAGTTGAAAGTGTTTGCATCAGTCTCTCTCAGGCATAGCAAAACAAATGTGGTTAAGTTTCAACACCCTGTTTAGTGTAATTTTTCCTGGCAACCTAAAACATATAAAAGGAATTAATGAAAAGCCTTTGAAATGGAAGTTATTGGCACCAAAACAGTAACATTCATCTTGTCATAATCTCCTAGATACCAAAACTTAACTCTCCAGTAGTTCATTGTCTAAGCTTGTAGATTCACTCAGTGGTTCTCTAACTGACTGACACAGACTCTGGAGAAAAAGCAGAATTAGAAAAAACAACACTGCAGCAAACATTTTTGCTGGAATCAGCAAACCTTTTTGTAGTCACAAAAACCAGAGAGGGTAAATGTGCAAAACCTGATAAAAATACTTGACGAAGGAAAGATGAAAATCATCTCCTGGAAATAGAAGAGTAAGGAAGGTTTTCAGTTTTCCTCTATTGTGAAGAAATAGAGAATGAATAATCATTTCCCAGTTGTGTGTTTAGTTTCTTTGAATAATATTATGCTTTGCTACAGTTAAGCTGTGTTCTTTTGAAGTATATATTTTCATTTGTGTTTTACCCTATTGCACTGCTTGTCAGGATTTTACAGGCTTCAGTAGACTTATGGACTGACTGCTAATCCAGTTCATTCTGAATTCTTTTCTTGATTGGTTCCTAAATTTGGCATATCCCATGTTTTCAGGAACAAATCCACAGTGGGGGGCAGACAGGGGGATACAAGACAGAAGTAAACTGTCTCCTTAGCCTGCAATGTAGGTTAGTTAAGCTCTTTTCCCTGAAGGCAGCACAGATGCTGTTTTGGGGCTGGTTTGTTTGGGTTTTTTTAACAGAACCACAGAATATATTTAGAAGCCATTGCCAGCACATGGGTAGGAACATCACTATGAAATAAATATTACGTCTGATTTCCAGATGTAATATTTACAAACTTGTTCCTTGCACTTCAATTTCACTTGATTATAGGAGATTTGGTTGCTTTCTAACGGTGTCAATTCCACCTTCCTTTATAAGACTGCCTGGGCTATCATGGGCATAGCATGCAGCTAAAAGACACCTGCTACTTGTATGTTACTCCACTACAAAGGGAACTATGGCAAAGGAGCCAAAATATTGCATTTAATTATACTTTAGACTGCATGGAAAGCAGAGACCAAGTGATCAGAAAGCCTCTCAGAAGTACATAAACAGACAGCAGGACATAACCAGTGCAACACCAGAAAAAAACGAAAATGCTGAAAGTAAAATCCACTGGCATTTTTTTACCTTCCTTCATTTTCTCTGTCATTTAATGTATGCTCTCCCCAGATTATTCTTCCTGAGCTTTCACCCATTTGGCACATACTTAGCAAGAAACTGAGGATCATATACTGTATCTCATGCAGTGCAAATGACAACTTTTTCAATTCTACATGTTACCTTTGCAGTGGTTTTCATCCCAGGGATACACACAGTTCTGGAGTCCATTGCAGACCAGTGTATTATTTATACACATATTACTGTGGCAAAAGAATGTGTTGGCTTCACAAGGGGCTAAAAATGAGAGAAAAGATAAATGACATTAAATTAGCAAATCATTCAGCTCTCCTCTACAAACACATCTAGGAGTGGGCATGTATTCTATAATAGGATAAAGCTATAAAACACATATTCCTTGAGCATATTAAATATTTGACATGCAATATGGAAAGCACTTGAGTCACAGACTGTTTATTATTCTTTGGCAAGAGGTTCTCAGTTTCATCTAAAATGACTGAACCTTCCCCTAGTACAACTCTTCTGGATGTAGTGGGTTGAATTCCAAACATTGTTGGAAAGTCACCAGTGTGTTATCGAGAGTTTAACCACAGATCTAAAACATATCACCCTATGGGCTGCTATGAAAAGAGTTAACCGTATCCCAGACTGAGCCAATGTATGACAGATAACACCTTTTAAAGTTTTTGCTGAAACCTCAATTTTATAAGAAAACTTGTGTGAGAAGATACGCACTTGACGGTGCACATGAATGGTGTCTGACCACTTATACACAGAGAAAGTAAAATTATTCTGAAACCTTTTAGTCATAAAAAAGGCTACAGTTAAGAAGCACGCTTTTGATCACAAGTATGAAGATAAAGAACCACAACAGTCTTCAGTGTCCCTGAAACCCATGGTCCAGAAGAGTCATGCAGATTAAAGCTGCAGGAACATGGTTTTACTGATGGCCATGTATTATTACTGTGAAGAAACTGTCTGAAAGCCTTTGGAAGGTACTGAAGATGCTGCTAAACTGTGGTGTTTATGGAAGTATTGGGAGAGCATTAGGTGTTGGGGTTGTGAAGCTATTGCTTCAAAAATGTATAATATGAGATAAATTACTCCTCATGTCTTTAAATGAGAAAATCTTCTGTAACTTAGAAGAGCTACAAACTTTGTCAGTGTTAAATTGTCAAAAATGAACTCCTTATGTATTTTTTTAGTTCAAGCAACCCAAAAGCATTATTATAATTATTTCTAAGGGAGAGTTAAAAAATAAATTAAGACCCCTAACTAATCAGAAAGCAGTTATGATGCTCATATTACTGATGCTTCGAGTTTGATATTTCATGGAAATTGTTCTCTTCTGCAACTTTAGAAACAGTTCCTATGACAACATAAATGCATAGCAGAGAGAACGCTTTAGTGGTTTGTAAACGAAGGACCATACAAAGGATTTGCACTGTAGAACTTAATGAATCAATAGATCATGTCAATAAATCCACTTACCAATAAGTTAAGATATCCATAACTGGCTTATTTGGAGCAGTTATGGTGTGTTAAGCAAAAAGTAAATGCCATCAAAATCAAAGCATACACTTATGCAAATATGCAACCACTCACTCAGATATAACACTACACATATACTGTATCTCTTAGCCAGAAGACATCAACCAGCCTGTCCTCTGTTCAATTTTTGTTTTTAAATCTGGTATACCATCTCCTGAGGTGCAGGGAGCCTGATATGTTTTAAGTTTGTTACAGAAAGGATTCTACTTTATGCTGGGCAGATCAGAAGAGCACATGTGCATATTAGAAAGGGAGGATATTTAGGGACAGTCCTTATCTATCTGTTGCTGTCATTCGGGGACAGTGAAGGCTGAGACTGGAGGATGCTGTGCCACATCATGATGTGGCACATCACGTAGATAACACATCAGAGGCATAATCATCCTTTCACACTCTAGCTGCAATTCCTGTTTCCAGGCAAGGTGAGGATCTTTTGGGATGTTTCCCACATGCAGAAACAGTCTCACTGCCTACTCTGAGCAAAAAGAAGTGAGAAACCTAAGAAGATCTAAAGAGGCACCCATTCGAAATACAAAGTGTATCAAAAAAAAGTCCCAAACAGAGAAACTTCAAGAGTGACACAGGAACAAGGGGAAAATACTAAAACCAAAAGCAAACAAATAAACATTTGCAGGATTAGGATGGGTTGTATGATCAAAGCCACAAAGAAAAAGAAACCAAAAATAACCAAAACACCAAAAAATATTCAGAGTGGCATGAAGGATCTTAGAAGGGAAGTCAGAAGGACAGAGTGCTGTCTGAATTCATAAGTATAGTTGTGATAAGTAGAAAAGGAGAACTATAGGAAGGTAGCAAGGAAGTGAAAATAAGAGGAAGAAAGACAGAACTCTACAGGAAAAGAAAAGTCAATTGGGTATTTTATTCTACACTAACAGAAATAGCGAGGTTTTCTATCAAAAGAAAAAATATTAGGAAATGTTTTATAGATGAGAGAAAAATAAAGAGCAATAAAAACCAGACTTTTTTCAGATTTAAGAAGAAGGAATAATTATGCAAAAAGGTGACAGGGACATCTGTAAACGAAAAGCAAGAGAAAGAAGAATGAAAATTTAAGTTTTCTTAAATTGTGCTATTGAATGGTGGAGGAAAAAAATGGTATGTGAATAAATGTCAAAACAAGATAAATAGTAAAGCAAAGCAATTCCAGAATCAGTACAGCAAACAGCATGAGAGAAACCCAAATGTAAGATTCAGAAAACTAATGACAAACAACCCCCTCTTGTTCGTGTTTGCAAAATTAAAATAGCCAAGTCCTCTCTGTGGTCCCATGAACGTGGAGTAATTAAATTGGACAAGAAGTCAGTATATTTCCCCCACTCTAATTAAGGTATTTTTTTGAATAAATGAAAGCATAAAGGGAAGCTGAAAACTTGTCAGTCCTGCTGTACATCGGAGGAATTTGCTTTCTTGCCCAAAAAAAGGGACAGCAAAGGAATCTTGGGATGCTACGTCAAGGACATTCTAGTAATAAAGAAAAGATAAATGAACTGATGGTAAACCAGATTCTTTCACAGCAAGATGGATCTAGTCCTGATGTAGTCCTAAAGCTGTTACAGAACCCAGGATGGCAGTGGAATCAAGCAGTGTGTGACAGCAAGCTTGTGGATGTTTTCACAAAATGAAACTATTGCTATCATTAACTTCAACTAGATAAAGCAGCACAAACCTCTCCACATATCAGAAGCCGTACTCTATCACTCCATGGTTATCCCCGTCACTACACAAATGCCCTTTATATGAGAGAAGAACAGGAATGCAGAGAGCTCACCCAGGTGAGGAGACAAGCAATATTTTGGTCATGATTAGTGGAAAGCCCAGTGGAAAGCTACCAATACTGTACTTTGTGTCTGGACTACTTGATGAGGAACAAACAGTCAATGAAATCTTCAGGCAGCTGGAAGTAGCCTCATGATCACAGGCCCTGGCCCTATGGGGATTTGAACCACGCAATATCTGTGCAGGGCGACACAGCAGAGTATAAGCAAGCCAGGAAGTTTCCAGAGGACATTGATAACTTCCTGACACAGGTTATCATGGAGTTGATGAGGGTAGCTCTGCTGTTCCTCATACTTTTATAAACAAGAATCAGTTGGGAAGGTGAATGTCAGGAGCATGAGATGATGGAGTTTGAGATGCTGCAAAGAAGGAATAAACCAAAAAGCACTATCGTAATTCTGGGCCTCTGAAAAGCAAAAGTTCACTGTCGAGAGGTCTGGGTATACAAATGCCATGGGAGGTGGTCCTGGAAAGAGAAAAGTTCAAGGGCAGTTGGTTGATTCTGTAAGATCAGCTCCTCCAAGCTCAGCAGTTGGACAGGCTGAAAATCTGGACAGGCCATAAGGCTGGACAGGCCGAAAATCAAGTGAAGGTAGCAGTTATCCTGCATGGATGGACAGTGAGCTCCTGACTAAGCTCAAACATAAAACGAATACATATAAGTGGTGGCAGTAGGGCAGCATGATCCCAGCAGAAATATGAATTCTCTGAGTGGAAGGGGCTGAGGTTAGGGAATATTTAACCAACTGGACAGACACGAATTCCTGGGTCCTGATATGATGCCCTCAGTAGGTGACTCACATCATTGTGAAGCCACTCTCGACTATCTCTGAAAAGTCCTGCTGATCGAGGCCTCAGTGGGCTGGGCAAACAGGATCTTCAAGCAGATCAACAAAAGGAAATGCCAAGTCCTGTGCCTTGGGAGGAATAATTTCCTGCACCGGTATGCGCTGGAGACTGACCATCTAGAAAGCAAGCTTGCAGAAAAGGTTCTGGCATGCAGTAGGGTCACCTTGAAAATCACCTTGAGCCAGCAATGTGCCCTTGTGGCCAAGAAGGGCCACCACTGTCCTGGGCTGCATTAAAAACAGAATTGTCAGCAGGCTGACTGGTATGATCCTTCCCCTCTATTTAGCACTGGAGAGAGCTAAACAGAACATCTGCAGTGTTGTGTCAGGTTCTGGGCTCCTCAGCACACAAGGGACACAGATGTCTGCGGTGAGCCCAGCAAGAAGCCATGAAGACCTTTAAAGGCTTGAGATACTGGAGGTGTGAGAAGAGGCTGAGAAAGCTGGGACTGTTTTGAGCAGGCTCTTGTAAGTGCATCCAAACACCCACTGGGAGGGAGTAAAGAACACAGAGCCAGACTCTTCTCAGCAGTGCCCAGTGACAAGACAGGAAGCAATGAACACTAAAGGAAATACAGGAAATTCGCTTTAAATGCAAGAACTAACTTTTACTTTGAGGCTGATCAAACACTGTGCAAGAACTGGTTTACCAAGTGAGGTTGTGGTGTTTCCATCACTGAAGATATTCAAAACCCAACTGGGCCCAGCCCTGAGCCCCCTGCTGTAGCTGACCCTGCTTAGAGCAAAAGGATCAAACTAGACCATATCCTAGAGTCCCTTCCATCCCTTCCGTGGCTCTCTGAAAAAACCCTGACTTCATAATTAGATTAAAAGTAACAGCTGGAGAAGCACAATTGTTTATTTCTCCTGTGTCAAAAAGCTGCCTTAAGTCAAGCTCTACCAAGGTACTGGCCTAGAAGTAAGTGAGATAGCATATTCAGCATGAGGAATAATTCATAATGGTTATAATACAACTGAGAAAATTAGAACTACACATATAATTCAACCTGATATTTTTTAATAAAGTCTCTAATAAATTTTTTGATTTTTACAGCACAAAAATACTATATCCCAAATTAAATCACTAAGTAAAGAAAAATTTTATGAAAGGTTATTTTTACTAGTTTGTAATTGAACCAATAATTATTTTTATATAAAATAATAGTTTTTGTAAAATCATATATATATTATTGAAAAATATCAAACATTTTCATTCTACATTATCTTCAATTATAATATTTTCTTGTTATGGCTGTGAGTGCTATGTGTAAAAATACCTTGTATCTTAATATACAAACAAATTTTATAGTTCTTGAATTCATTATAACGCAACATCTCCTGCTTTCAACAACTATTTGCACTGAACACAAGATGGTGCTCTTATCCTAGAAGATATAAAGCGGGTGCGTTAACAGGAATAGACATGATATCCCAGAGTCTTTTTCAGGTACAGAAAACCTGAAAACCTGGGGTAAAAAAACCCCCACCTATAATGATAAAAACCCTCTTTCTATTATCGAAAGTGTAAATATGTTCTGCTTCTAGTACAAATTAGGAGATTGTTATATTATTCATATTTCCAGAAGATCTCCATCTCAATACTCAAAAAAACTTCTGTTTAGTATTTGAAGGTTAGTGCTCTTAAAATTCTTAAAAGTGGAACCAATGTAGTTGCCTGTATTTTCTTACTATAGGAAGGTTTTAGAAATGCATGTTCCCATAATCTACACTTTTTAATTTATTAACAAAAAATTAATATTTTAATCCTGAATCTCTGCCCTAAGGCAGAGAAGCATAAAGTGTATTAACAGTTCTTCCATATACCATCCTTACAAAGCTACATGAAATAAATGCAGTCATAATTTATGTTGTAAAAAAAGTTATGCTGGTCTCACTCAGACAATAAAATAAACAGTCACAAGTAAGGCATTCTAATTTATACTATAAAATTACAGATTTTGTAAAGCGGTATAGAAATGAAATATTCCATGTTATTAATAATAATTATACTATTGTGATGTTATTACATAAGTAACAAAATACACTGCCTCTGTGCATTAAGCATCATCTTGTTGGGCATTGCAGAATACTCTGGATATCAATTGTAATCATGGGCAGGCCAAAATGTTTTTACAGGATGGAGCTAAAAGCAGATCTGTTATGGAACTGATGTGCAGCCCAGCTGTTCCACTTCAGTGCAGTGCTTTCTCCAGTGTATTTCTCACTATTTCTCAGCACCATCCACAGTTAGTGCAACTCCTTTGCTTCCAGGGTGTGAACTAGCTGAGCAAGCCAGCTTGGGTGTCTGTGCTGTACTTCATTGAGCCAGATGGATTTACCCTTTGAGCCTGTTTCAAGGCAGGGATTTCAGGCCAGGATGAGATAATCTTAGACAAATGTCCTACCCTACTTGTTATTTTTAGGCTTATCTCTCTCCCACCTTTCTCCCCTTCCTTTCCTGTCACAACATTTTTGAAAGGTCTTGCTTCCTCCTAAGGGTGAATGAGAAAATTCTGAAATCTTAACAATGGTTAGATGTGAGAAACATTTTTCACTGAAGTTGTTAGAAATTTCACACCTACTCCTCCTCTGCTCAAGATAGCTCATTGCATCATGCTCTGCACACGAATTCTTTAAGTACAGATCATTCCCATTTTCCCATTGTTCTATAATGAAAAATAAGGCTTTCTTTCCTCCACAAGAGAAGGAAAATTTAAATTCTTCAGATGTTCCTCGAAACATCATTGAAACAGAGGAAGACATTTTCTATCAATCTCTTCAAGGAAAAATATTTATTGAGAGACAGTTTCACTTGCTTTATTAAAATTATAAAGATGGTTATACTACCGTGCACTATAAGTATATGATTTGCCATTCATGAAAAACAAAGGCTTGTTAAAATAAAGCTATTAGAAACTTGAAAATGACACAGGCTTAATACTGATGCTCTTTCTCAGTCACCTTCAGACAGCTCTGTGTAAGATAAATGTAACTTTTATGGATAGATAATACCATATACAGATCAATAATCTAGTCTTTCAGAAACACCCTATATGTGGTCTCATGGTTTTTTGTTGGGTTTTTTTTTTGATGTACTAACTCACCAGAGAATGGCAGGTCAGGAGCCTGTGCTCAGAGCTCCAGCCTGTGTTCTGTTAATGCACTCTAGGCACCACAAACAATTATTTTTTTCAGGGTCAGAGAGTCACTAGGATGCTTAGCCAGTGAGGGTTTTTCACTAGAGATAGCTGTAAATAGCACAGAAGGGAAGAAAATCACAGATGAGTGCTCACCAGCTAGGAGGCAATCCCAATGGCTTCTTTTAAAAATATTAGTGTGGAAGCAGAGAGCAAAACCAGCAAAGCTGCCATCTGTTTATATTCCTAAGTCCTTGCAAAGAGAAACTGCCTCTTCGCAGGTTGCACTAAACAGCTTGTTGTTCCCTTTTTCAGGACTTCCCTCAGCTTTGCCACAAAAAACATAGTGCTTAGCATTGCATACCTGCAGTCCCTGTTCCCCATTAAAGAACTGCCCATGCTGGGCCATCCTCTTCAAGTCTGTAAACAAGGACTCGAGTGCTGTTACTTGATCAAACTGCACTTGGACTTCTGTCCAAACATGGGTTTTGTTCATAAAAATAAAACAAGAATTATAGAACTTGTGCTCCATTAGGAAAGTTGCGTGTGATAGGGCTCTAAAAACAAACTTAGATTTCATGAGGGCAGTAAGAGAAGGAATTAAGTTTTTCTTGTCTGGGATTTCTGGTGCGGGGTTATGAGCACAGAAGGAAGCTGTGCTACCAAAGAGCAGTCAGAGGTGAGAAAGTGAGCATCTCTGCTGTGCATACAGAGGGGTTTTCTCGTTTGCCATATGCCCTGGTTCTACAAATCTGCTTTTAGGCTGAAGCGTAGGTGTGTCTGCTGAGGAGCAGCTCTTTGAAGAAGCTGTAGGTGTAGCATGTCTGTCATTAATCAGGCTGAAGATCACTCTTCAATCATGGAAAATGAAATGAACATTTAGTCAGTGGGTGAGAAAACAAAGACTCATTTTTCAAGTCTTCTTACCAGATGAACAGATACCTTCTGATTATAACAGATTTTTGTTTACCTTTTACTGATTCTTATATTAATTTATTGGATATTTGAAACCGAGTGTAACAGTGACTCCCATGCACAAAAATATGATAATGCTTAGAAGATATCTTAAAGATTAAAAAGGTATGGATATAGGGAGTCAAACCCCACAATGACAGTTGGAATAGTTAGTAATGCTGACAATGGAATATCAGATCATCACTATAAATTATCACCTATTAAGAATTAATCAGTTATTAACAGTTACTTAGAGCTCAACTACTATTTTGACAATGGTAAGAATCATTCCTGATTTTCTGGTGCAGGAAATTTAACAACCTCATGCATTGTATGCCTTTCCTTAAGACATATTTATAGCACTGCTGCTCTGAAAGCATCACTGTGAGAGGTTTGGAAACTTGTAAGACCACTTTTTAGATGCCAACAAAAAAATGTATACATATTTTAAATGGATTTGGAACACACTGATTGAAACATATGAAAATAATCATAGAAGAAATCTCTTTAAGATTCT
The DNA here is from genome assembly GCA_013397155.1 of Irena cyanogastra. Classification (NCBI taxonomy): domain Eukaryota; kingdom Metazoa; phylum Chordata; class Aves; order Passeriformes; family Irenidae; genus Irena; species Irena cyanogastra. Next base: position 74,763 of record VWZV01003253.1, on the reverse strand, counting down.
ACACAAATGTCAAGTTGCCAAGAAATGGCTCTGTAACTGGAATAAACACTGAATAGACTTACACTGAAGAAAAACAATGCTCAGGCTTAGCAACTTGTTTCCACAAGATACCACTTCCAGTACACAGAGCCTTGTGTAAGGGAAAGCTCACAGTCTCAACAGCCTAACTCCACACAAAGGATAGGAACTTGAGGAGCAACCGATCACAACACCTCCTGGTCACTCCCATAGGAGCAGAAAATACAGGAATACTACTTTGTCACTCTTTCCCATGCACATTACTGCAACATAAATGTAATCTTCTATTTTGTTCCTTTCTCAAGTCTATATGAACAAAATAAAATTTTTTCCTCTTTCTTTGTCCCTGAATAGGCACACAGGTGTCTGTTCCCTGATGCACATCTCCCTGAATGAGGTCTGACATCCCTTCTCTTCCATGCAGATGATCTAATTATTCCCACACGCTGCTGCAAGACTTTGCAGTTTACATGCCATGAGCTGTGTCTCAGAGTGTGTCTCACTGACATCTGTTCTAGCTGGCTCCTGATAGCCAGCACCAGTATATGGCATAGGGGCAGCACTTAGGAACAACTGACAAGACACAGAAAACACCATCTGTATCACCTTTAAATCTTTAAAGTTAATTCCCAGCATTAAAACCACAGATGCAGTTTCTTCTACTATTTATGAGCAGGCTATGTAGACATATTTCAAAGTATTATTTAGCCTTTAATAAACTTTCAGCTTTCAGTGAGCAATGACTCTTCAGAGTAAATTTACAGAAAGCACATTATGTTAGTATTTTGAATTTCTCAATCAGAATACTATTCAGTACAAACTATCATCTCCTTACGAGAAAGGAGTAGCTCATAAAATGTAGCATGTCGGGTAAATATAATAGGAATACTGTAAGAGAAAAAATCCCACATTTTTCCTTATTATCCTTAAAATATGAGAGCTTTGCAAACATACACTTATTCAAACCTTCATTTCAAGTTAGTCATCGTAGTGCTTCACTCTCTAGTTCTTTGTATGCTGTGAACCTCCAGTGTCTATGCAGTTGTTTCTAAGGTAACAGATCAAGATGCCTTGCGAAAAAAATGAATCAGATCTTGAATATTCAAGACATCTCCAGTTGCAGAAATGAGAAAAGGGCAGTATCATCTCAACCAAGGGTTCTCAGTGTCTTTTGGACCTCAACCTGATTTGCAGGCAAGAATAATATAATCCATCCCTAAGGCTGCAAGTGTGAGAGTACAGTGGCGCATGCAGTTTCAGGCATGTAAAATGTCAGAAATTTTTTAATCAGAGCCGCAATTAAGGAATTACAGAGGCTGTTCTCAACAGAGACTCGTTGCCTTGTTGCAGGGTACACATGCACAGAATGCAGATGAAGAATGTATTCGGTAGGTTGAGCCTTCATTCCAACCACTGACAGCCACAAAGAAATCTTTCTGTCAGACACACGATGCACAAACCAAAAACACATTAAAAATTAACATGAACCAGCATGTGAAAATAAATCCACCTTTCTAAAGAGGCCAAATATGTATCATTCCTATCAAAGGAAACAAATTGATATCTTTCACAGGTCTTTCACAGGACTATTTGGGTCAATCGTTTTCAGTGAATGGAACTATTGGGTTTTGTAGAGGGATTTTTGTGATTTGTTTGATTGTTTCTTTCCTTAAACTGTCTAGAACTACATTTTGTTTCTTTCATAGGCTATATTGCTTTTTATCTGAGTCCAGATTTCATATAAAAATATAAACACAAGAAAGGCACATAAAGAAAACAATAACCAAAATATGAAATCCTTTTAGAAAGCTTTTGATGTTACAAAAAAACCCTAAACTTGTTGTTTAACAGTATCTGACACACATGTTCACTGATATATGCACACATCCACTACCTGTGATAAAATAATCTTAAGGTATTTTTCAAATGCGTATCATAATTAGATCTAAAAAATCAAAGTCAGAGAAAATTATCTGACTTGATAAAAACTTTCAGAGCTGTATTATTTTCCAAGTTGTGTAAGGAAAAGCTTGCGTGTAGCTTGGGGATCAGACAAAAGTCACAGTTATATGACTGGACAGGTCATGACCACTTGTACCCATTTCCTTGGTTCTGAATCTTGTGGTCTGTCTACTGCATTACAAATTATTGCTCACAGATGCTTAGAATAAAAACTGTTTTGAATATTTGCACAGAGCTTGTTTGGAACATACTTCAGTGACCACTTTGCATGAAGAAAACATTAACAGATTTTGGGACTTGTATCATTTAACAAACTGAAAGGCAGATGCATTGATTAGGGTCTTACGTTCTTGGAAAGATGTGAAGAGCATCTGGAATCGGCTGTTTCGACTGCCTTCATCTGCCCACATGCGGATTACACCCAGACCTGTCCTCAGCATTACATCATTAGCAACTGTGCTGCAAAACTTTGCCTTCAAATCCTCCACGGAGCTGCTTCCGTCATAGACTGCTACAAAATTCCTTTTGCATTCGTTGGAATTCTGCATCTCGTAGTCCAAAAATCTCAAATAGATCTATAAATCAATCAAAGGCAACATGTACAGACATTTGAGAATGACTGAAAAAACATTAAGCAACTTTGCTCTACATTGCAGGAGAAAGAAAACACAGCAATTCCATCAAAATAATTTTTCTGGAACTGGTGATCCATAGGGCACTTCCTTGGAAGGCCATTAATATGCAAACTGAGAACTGTTTCTGCTTCCTGGTATTTTGTCTTGCTTCCAAGCAGAATGTCTCAGGAGATCTAGATATTTCTTTGTTCTTATCCACAGTAAGGTCCTAATTTCCAAATATATACCTTTTTTTTTTTTCAAAAGTATGTGCAATGGCTCTTCAAGCTGAAGGACAGATAAGCTAGAAATTTCTTCTTTTACTGCTTGGCACAATATTGCTCTATTACATGACTGACATGTGAAATAATAAGGGAAATCATCGTTTCTCCCTCCCCAGAGTCAATGTGTCATCTTGTACGTTTCTGCTACACTGATTCAGGAAGTGAGAATCTGAGACCCAGACAGAACTCCGTCATTAATCTTTTTATGTTTCCTCAAGGATCTGGCCACCATCTCAGCTCTTCTAAACAAAGCATTATTGTACATTTTCATAATTTAACTGGCTTGAAATCAAGCATATTTTGTGGAAACTCCTAGAAACCTTTGTCTCTTGCATACAAGTTAAATTGTCTCATAAAGTAATAGATATATTGCCCTTTGCAAAGAACTCTTTAAATCTACCTAAAAAGAAGCAGAGGTGAGGATAAAAGACTATTATTCAAGTGTATATGGACTTTAGGGAAAATTACCAATTTTGAAAGCAATTGATTATAAAAGCAACATCAAATATTCAATTCACAGGGAAGGCAAGTACTATTTTCAATAGATACATGATACATAATCAAACTGCCAAGGGTACTCCTGAGGTCTCAGGAGAATGATACAGAAAAGTGAATTAGGGCAGAAATTGTATAAAAAGGCAGTAAGCCTTTTTATAGAGCTGTATGTATCTTCACTTGAAAAAATTACTAAAAAAAGAAACCCCACTGTATTAGACATCAAATATACTTATTACCACGCAATTTTACTGACTTCAGGTATTTTTTATATGCACAGAACAGAAGTTTAATAAGCTTCTCTGTTTTTGCAAAAAGTACACAAGTAATGCATATGCTAGTAGCAATAAGAAATTAATTTTTTAAAGCTCTTATGGTTTAAGAATTATGTGCTCTCAAGCAGTCTGCCACAGTTTAATAATAGCTCAGATTTTTTTAATGAGCCTTTTCAGGTAGTGTATTATGATATATTTTCATTCTTTGTAATGCTTTGCATAAGTGTCCCTCTGAAAATAATATTTGTGAAAAATTCTTACTGACAAATAAAATTAGGTGTACTAAAGCCACATCCTTTTTCTAATCTGTTATTCTTACAGACCCTTACTTATATTCCATTATTTCCATCCTTCAGAAGAGTTCAGAGGGATATATTTCAATTAAAGTGCAGTTAAGTGCACTTTACTTTTACCATGTATCCTGGAGTTTACATACCATAAATTAAAGAATCTGCTTGTATTGGTCTATACCAAATGGAACAACGAACAGAAATAGACAAAGACGTATTGAAATGGAAATATATCGAGGTATAGTTTTGATAGTGTTTCTCACTTCATTTACTGTTTTTTCAGTTAAAAAAAGTGAAAGGATACACACTATTGTGCTGACAGAGAAAGATCCCACATCGGAGAGGGAGGCATGGGAAGAGGCAGAGCCAGGATACAAACACCCAGCAACTGACTGTGTTCGGGACACACCAGAGAGCTGCTTCTGTGTCCCAGACACCAGATCCTCCTTCTTGAGCAAGGATGCAACAGTCACTGCGCAAACCTGGCACCCTGGGAAGCTGATGAGACAGTCCATAGCACATCTCTGCATAACTTAGGGAATTAAACGTGCCCCTTGCTTTTCTTTTCTCCGCTAACCTAAGCAGTCTGCTTGAGACAGGTGTCCCAGTGCTTGCCAGCCTTGTCACAGGTAATGCAATGAAATTTTCCTCCAGCAATTATACACAGTATTGCATACACGTGACAGTTTGCCAGGAAGAGAAACATGTCAGATAGATGGTTCACAGAGACCAGAAGGTTTGCAACATGCTTTGTCATGAATCATTACTTTTACTGTCTATATATGCCTATCATACGTACACCATTTATATTTGTATGCCATATATATACATATGATAGACCACAGAGTTATAGTGCAATGTATCACATCACATTTTTATCTATTCCCCTCATCAGGAAAGCTCATATTTACTCCAGAAAAAATATTACATTAGTCTGATGGCAGAATGATAATAAAACTTTACTGGTATAAAACTTTACCTACTATACAACATGCACACTTGTTCACATGTTCTCTATTTCTATCCTGCTACCTTTTACATATGCATTTATATGTACAATTGCGTGTGCATATATATAAGCACATGTATTTCTTTTAAAGGGTATCTCATTTCAGTATGGAGATGTAATTTTTATGAGTTTTCATTCTTACAAGAAATGTGTGCTAATCCTCACTGTGGTTACAAAATATCAGCTCTCCCAGCAATTTCCAGCATTCATCAATTATTCCTGATCCGTTCAAAAACACTTCATATAGCAGTACAGACAAAATCTTATTTCTATGGGCTTATCATTTGGCATTCTTTAGTTTCTGGAGGCACACTAGCCTTATAAAATAGTAAAATATTTCTTAGAGTAGAAGTCATAAATACTGAAAAGGAATGAAGAGAATAATAACTCAGCATTTAGTTTTGAGTCTTTCAGTAAAGAAGTCAAAACTTTCAGTTTTTCCCAAGCCTGAATTCTGCTGTCAGTCATACCTGCTCATTCCTCTGTATGGGAAATCCAGCCAACACCATAAAGTATATAGACCTGATAGGTAGTGGAACCACTGAAAAGAAATATTTGACTTAAAAGTTTATGTCTATCTTGTAGAAGTTAAAGATGACACTTTTTCCAATGGCATGAAGTTTCATAAATTAGAGAAAATAAGTTACTGATATTCTGAGGTGAGTTAGAGCTTCATTCTCATAACTGTCTTGGGAGATGACTACTCCCAGAACTTTACGTAAAATATTGAGGACTTGATATAACACACCCTGGAATCAGTGGGTATATTTCAATCTATATATTTGAATCAGACCTTTGGCTTAAGACTGCAGTGCATTTTTAACAACTGGAAACTGATTACACAAACTGACAACCTGATATTGGATCAGATTTTATTTTAAAGAGCTGGAATAATTTAATTGCATCTGCACGCCTCTGCCAACTTGTATAGTTTCATTGCTATATATTTGCCATTGTTCCTGTCACTGGCTGTAATGCCCACACTGGCAGAAGAAAATGACTTATAATAAACTGAGTTCCCCAGGGAAAGAATAAAACTGATTATATGACAAACTCTTATTTAATGCAAAATGTTCCCTATACATAGCTTTTTAAAATCAGTGGCAATATTCTCATTACTTGCACCGGTATATGGATGTCACTAAAACAAATTCATCAGAAAGTGAGAGAAAAATTATCAATATTACTGATTATTTCATTCACAGAGATCTTAGCCATTACTTCTACCATCGGTGGATAAGAAATTTTGTTCCCTTGGAAGAAAATGAACTAAAGAGGTCACAGACTCAAACACCACCATCTGCCTCCATTAAGCATTTCTTCATTTATGCCAATAGGAGCTTTTGGAATGAACATTTCCATAGACACTGACACATTATATTAGCATAATCGAGGCATTCTTGCTGAAGAGAACATCTTATTTGAAAGAAGAAGCATAACTGCCATATCTTCTTCTTTCGCATTTTTGTTGCAAAGTATTAATAAGACATTTTTGTCAACTCATCATCTCCACATTACTTAGGAGAGGGGGCTGATCAAGTATCAGATTAACTAAGTTTTGAGATGTCACTGCAAATGCCAATGTCATTAGCAATAAACTGATAAAGCCTCACTGCAACTGTGGCATGTGTAATTTACACTTGGTCACATAATATTTTAAATAATTATCTTGTCACCTGTAAGTTTTGTGTTGCCACCATAAATAATAATCAAAAAAGGAAATGCTGGGAAAGTTTTGCTATTTCTTTTCATTTAAATTTGAAAACAACAAAAATCTCTGACTGAACATACTAGGAAAAAGCCCCAAAATTATTATAAACTACGAATAATATGTCACCTCAGTAAAATAGTTAGATTATAATCTCCTCATAGTGAATCACTTTTGATGAGTTCTGCTTTTTAATCAATCACTGAGGGTTAGGGATGACAACATGATTGATCAGGCCAGTCAGGAAAAGCTTCAAACCATATCCCAGCATATCAGACTTTATCTACAGAGACACTCAGTTGCCTTAAACCAAACCAAACAAAAAGCCATCGTTCAGCTGCCAAAAGTAATTTAGACATAAGAGAAAAACTTCCTCTTCATCCAAGCATAATGTCCAGATTTTACATATTCACCTTCTGGGCTCAGTCAATCCACCTGAAAGCACAGGACTGGGTTAAATTGTCCCATTGCTCAGTGATCAGTTCCAGTACCTGCATCACTCTACATCTTTTTCAGCTCTGTGTGATTAACAAAGTACTTTCAAGATGATACCTCCAGTATTTAGGCCTGGGAAACCCAGTTTCTGCAAAAGCAGATTCTGCAACACTAGTTGAACTCCTTCAAGGCAACCAGACATCAAGTACACCAACCTAAAAAGCATATTACCAGTGAGCCTTGAATTTGTCATCTGAAATGGTCTGTCCTCTTGCTTGGATGCTAATTTTTTTTTTCAATCAACATTACTTCAATGCAAAGGTGTTAACAATACATGATCTGTTTGGATTTTTGTTTGTTATTTTGGGGGATTATTCTACTTTTTTGGTCCTTCTTTTACTAGTCTGGGACCATGTTGTGGTCTCTCCCAGAGAGCTCCATACTTCATATTTGCTTCTGTTCTGAAGCTTGGAGAATATTGTCTGTCAAAGACGACAATTTTATATGGTACTTCTAAGATACTGTGATTCACAGCCAAGGCTCATGTATCGAAACACCATTTTTTTAGAGAGGTGAAGCTCTTTGGATTTCTTTGCTTTGTCCTATTTGTTTCTTCAAACTTCTGTGACTATCCAATAGACACTTACTCTGTCAAGTCATCCTCATTTTTTTCTAGTACAGCCCAAAAATGCTCACAAGTGAGCAACATTTACAACTCCTTGGTGCTGTTCTGCTTTTTAACACTGGAAACTGGAGATCAAATTCTGATTCTACTGTTCTCTTTGACAGACATTTTATCACTTTCTTTAACAACTTTTTAAAATTACATTTCTTGATAATTTGGTCTGAGGTTTGAGGTTTTTGGTTTGAAGGATGCTCATTATATTTCTATACCTGAATGGAATAGACTCATGGTAACTTAAAAGTGGGGTTTTTGACAGTATTACTCTGGCATGTGCAAAGACATGCCTTCATAGCAGAGATTCTATATATATATATGATTCCAAACATGTACTTGTCTTGCACCTTCATCTCAGAAAGCTATTTCACATAAGAGATTTTAATAGTTTAATATAAGTAAATAATATTTTCTACTTGTTTAAACACAATTTATTCATCTTATACTCACCATATTTAGATATGCTGGACTTTTTAAAATTCATATTATTTGCATTATCTGTTTGTTAGTAAGCTTCAGAGCTTCTTTGGAGAAGGAGATCATCTACAGCTTGCAAAAGTATTTCTGTTAGGTTATTCAGCCTTCAAATTTTATTTTTCTCTAACATTTCAAGAATCACCACTCAAACAGGTCCTATTAAATTTTAGTGCACTACTTAAAACTTCTCTTCTACAACTGATTAAGAAGCCCCCCAAAATTGGTGTGTCTTAGTCTGCCAGTATGGACAGCTTAAACTGCTTTTCTTACAGGTCTCATCTACGAGCACAAATTTCCACTTTACATGGGAGAGCAGAAAGTGTTTTGGTTTAGTCAGATCAGTTTAAACAGACTCACTCGCAGCTCTGCAATTTTCTTCACCTCATGTTTCCTCTTGACTGTCTAGGAAATGCACTGTAACAATTCAGTCTCTCCCCAGCCTACACTCCCTGTGAAGGCAGCGCCTGGAACCAAAGAGTCATCCCTCCATTTGGTCAGGAGCGTGCCAGGTAGCAGTGCAAACCCTTAGTAACCAAAGTGTCTTGGTCACACTGGGTCCCACTGCCCTGCTCCAGCCTCATTCCTCAACACCCCATCCTTGTCCATTGCCAAGCTGCTGGCTGGTTCGCACTTGGGCTGGCCCCACTGCCTGGGCAAGTCCAGCCACCAAGGCCAGGCCTGTCCAAGGCTCATTAGTCGTGTCCTGGTGCTGTGACCTCCCTCATCCTGGCTCCCTCCTATGTGCTGTGTATCCCGTTGCCAATGCTTCCCAGCAGCTCTGCTTGGAACAGATGCCACCACCCACTGGCAGCTCAGGGTTAAGGATGCTGCCATGATGTGTCAGATCTAAATACTCATTAATCGACACTTTGGGTTTCCTTAATGTCTTCTGTTAAGTCTTGCATGCTATAACCTTTGTCCAATATCCTGTTCAGGTTAGGCAAGAGAACTAGACATCACTTTCCCTAACTACCTAATAACTTCATTTGATTTCTCATGGTGCAAATGAAGAGGCTACTCACACTATTTGTTCAGTCTAAATGTACTTATGGCTTGTTACTCCAGAATAGATTATTTCCCCTGGGCTATATTCAAATTAATTCCTGTTTTGATGCTGTTTTCTGAGGTGCCCAGAGCTTTTGATAATAAATAGTGTTTTTAATAGCAGTGCTTACTGTTTTTTTCCCAAAATAAGAATATCATATTTGTAAATATTTTATTACTCTTACTATCAAGTTCTGCTGTGTTATTTTTTCTACACAAGCCTGACACAAAGGTATCTTGCTGGGAAAGTTACACATGAAGAGGGCTACCTAAGCATGAATATGGTTCTGTCTTCCTGGGGGCTTTGTCAAATTATGCTGACCCATCCAACATAGAAAGACACTTGCTGATATTATCCTCTAATACTTCACCCTTAATAGAGAGCAAGAAAACTATAATTATATTAATTTCCTTATTTTCTAGTCCTAAATACAAAATCTTTGCTTATCCATTGCTTGCAGCCAATGATGTCTGAAATTTTTCGAATCACTGTGCAATAAGCTTATACACTTCCTTCTTTGGGCTTTGTTCTACACTGAAGAGTTTTCAAATGAAAAAGTTCCTCTAGAACTTTATTGCTCTGGGTGGATTAGGACTTTCAGTCAGCAGCTCTCTTCTTAAATTTCCATTCTTGCTCTGAATACTAATTGCAGTCACATTCTACATGAAGTGCAGAACCCCCAGTGTTACTCTACTCAAAACTCACAGCTATCTTACTCAGCAGGAACTGACTTTGAATGATTACAAGAAACACAGACTTTTCAACTAGTCACTTTCACTATATAAGACTTTAAGTCTGCATGTAAGTCGTGTCCTAGTGCCTTCTGCACTTAGAGGAGTTTGGGTTCTGCATGCATTTCAGATTTATTTTTTTCTGTTCATATGTGTGTCTCTGTGTGTATGTGTGATATAAGGTAATCAGTGATGGCTCCATTTTACATGTGTGCAGTCAATTTTCTGCTCTCTGTCCCATTCCAGAACACTGAGGATAGAAGCATTTAGACCCAGACTGTCAGTTTGAAGCTCAAGCTTAGAGACCTCAAGTACACACTTCCTGGGTGATCTCATTGCTCATATATTGAGGTCAGACTTGGCTGCAATCTGGAATTGGAAACCAAGGGAAGGACTTGCATCTTGCTTCTGCAGACACTTTAGATTGGATGAGCTTACGCCAAATGAAATTGCAAGCAACTCACTTCTGGCACAGTTTGATTAAGAAACTAAAGATGAAAAAGTCCAACACAAATTCTCTCTGAGAAACTCTTGCCTTTTAGGCATAATTCCCAGTAACAAACTGTGCAGCCCAGGGTACAGGAACATGTGGGTTTAAAGATGTCTGATGAGTTCTCATTGTTCTTAGCAGGAGAGCTTGTTTTCATAGGTGCAAGTTGACATAAATTAAAATGATGTCACTAAATAACTGTACTGAATATGTCATTAATTCAAGGTTAGATAGGGACAAAGGAAGCTGACTGTAAAAAATGGACAGTAGATTCCAGTTCAATTGAATCAGACCCATAAACAATCTTATCATAAACCTTACTTCATACAGAGTTCTTAAAAATTTATCCACTTGTTCCTCCTTCCTTAATATCTGTATATTTTTCAACTTGTCCCAGTATGATGAAACCATAACTGCATGTGTGTGCATCTATGCATGTATGTACTTGTTTGTGTGTACATAAATGTATTTGCTTGAAAACCACACTAAGTTCAAATACTAAATTGGACTTACTCCCCAAAAATGGATCTAGGCTTGAAAAATCTTTTTTTTTCTAGCTTGCTGTGAAACCTTTCAACTCCACATTAGGAAACACTGATTTATATGCTTTTATATTGCTCAATCTCTCCACGCAGGTAATTCTGTAAGATGGGAACAGCAGGATCCATCCATGACCCAGTCCAGCCCTCTGCCTAAAGGTAGGATTATTAATGTGTCTCTCATTTTTCACAGGTTGTTATCTAACCTGCACTTTCAGACCACTAACAATGCCAGCTGAACCAATCAGCCCTCCCTGATGTTTGAATTTTTTTTCCTTCATATTTAACCTGAAACTTTCTTTCACAGTGTGGGACACTGAATTATCTTACAGACATGTACATCACAGCATTCCTTCTTCCTTGTAAAAGCCTTTTATTGTGTTGTATTACTATCCTTCACAAAACCTTCTAGATGTCATTAAATAATATTTAGTATTACTTCATTTTTCTAAAACTTTCTTGTTGCTCTCCATTCCAGGTGCTCTTCAGCTAGGATAAACTTCTTGGAATGCAGCATAACTAAATGCAGATATGGAAGTATAGGAAGAAGTAATGAACTTTAATTTTTAGCCCTCTACTAACAGCAGTAGTGTAGTATTCTTCTGATACACAATGTATTTTCAGTTACATAAATACCTAATTTGGAGTTATACTTCAGAACTGAAGTATGTATAAATACTACAGGTAGGTAAAATTGTGATTTTTAGCAGGGCGTTGAATCATATAGAACTTTAAAGTCAGACCAAGCAAGAACATCACCATGACATTATATGATCAACCATAAAGTTGAATTTAGAGTATAGGGAAATACTATTGGCTTAATTAACTGTTCTGATTCTAAATGTCTCTTTTCTTTCTACTAATACCTAAATACATTATAGAATAGTTTAAGTTTGAAGGGATGTATAAAGGTCAACTGGTCCAACTTCCCTGTCATAAGCAAGGATGTTTTCAACTAAATCCAGTTGCTCAGAGCCCTATCCAACCTGACCTTGAATGTTTCTAGGCGTGGTCATAGACCAACTCTTTGAGCAACTTGATCCAGCATTTCACAACCCACACTGTAGAAATGTCTTCCTCATATGTAGTCCAAATCTACCTTCTTCTAGGTTAAAACACCTTGTCTTAGCACTAGTGATAAAATTTGTCCCCTTTTTCCTTATATGCTCCCTCTAAGTAGTGGAAGGCTGCTATAAGGTCTTCCCAGAGTCTTCTCTTCTCTGGATGGAACAAACTTTCATCTCTTAGCCTTTCCTCACTGGAGAGGTTCTCCATTCCTTTCGCTGTTTTTGTGGCCCTCCTCTGGACCTGCTCCTACAGGTCAATGTCTTTTCTCTGCTGAGGACCCCAGAGCTGGATGCAACACTGCAGGTGGGTGCTCACCAGAGCGGAACAGAGGGACAGAATCTCCTCCCTCGCCTTGCTGGCCCCGTTGCTTTTGATGCAATGTGACACAATTGGCTTTCTGGGCTGGATGTGTACATTTCTGGGGCATATCCAGCCTCTCATTCACCAGAATCCCCAAAACCTTCTCAGCAGGGTTGCTCTCCATCTGTTCTTCCTGAAGTTTGTATCGATACTGAGATTTGCACTGAATGAATATAAACTGCCTATAACACATGGAATAATCATTCATCAGTCCAATCATTTCATATCTCTACTTAGTGTAGCAAAATGGGAAGCTCATCTACTTAATTGAAAACTTCTATCAATATTAATTTTATCCAAAAGTGAAAAAAAAAAATATAAGATGAAAGTATATTCTGGAAATCATTTATCTGTAGTCTTTATGAGCCAACTCTTTTCCTAAACTTTCCCAATAGAAAAATGCTGATCCTAATGACTTTTTCTCTTCTGGAAACCTTTCCTGAAGAGAACCCTTCAACATTCATCCACGTGTCATTCTGATGATGAAACAATTACATATTCAGTACAGTCTCCTCATTGAGGTTATACAAAAAAGCCCTTATCTGTTTAAAGATGAGTAGTGCGTATATAAATTCTATTTTCTAAAACCTTTCCTGTCCAATAAAAGACAGCTAGAAAAAATATACTGTGGAGTGTCTTTTACACAGTGAATGAAATTAGGTGGGAGGCATAAAGCTGTTCCTTTGCAAAGAGGGGAGAAGTGGTAGTCTAACCAGGAACAATTAATGCATATCATAACTGATAAGAGAGAAAGTCAAGGGGAATCCAAGAAAAGTATTTTTGAATTCATTACAGCCTTCTCATGTTTCTTACACAGCCCTGGCTTGCTGACTGTGGAGGGAAAGAAATGAGAACTCTCTTTTTGTCTGTGTCTCTAAACCAAAGCGACTGAAGTCTTCATACGGAGGAACATTAATTTACTTTAGGTCCAATTTCGCCATACCCCGATGAGAAACGATCACCTCAGGGAGCCAGCAGTGCTCCCTTAGTAGTCCCTATGTTAGGTATTTCAATATAGTGAAAATTAAAATTATAAGATTACTTCCCACTTAAAAACACACACTGATTCTTTAAAAATATGAGCAAAATTAAAGACGGATTTAAGAAAATTACTTATGGCACAAAAACCACATTAGTATTGCCCAAACCATCATTTATGGAGAAAGGTGGTTGTTTTGGCTGAGATGACAAATTACCCTTCCACAGCAGAAGGAAAAAAATAGTTTACAGTTCAAGCTGTAAAGTTATTAAACAAGATCTGACTGTACTAAGAAATGCACAATATATTAGAAAAGTCAATTTCTTAAATTAAATGGCAAATCAGCAAGTGGATGAAGGACTGACCTTGGATCGGGGTGGTGCTCGGATGTACCATTTACAGTCTACTGCTTCAGTTTCAGAAGCTTTTCCTTCTTTAACAATTTGTACAGATTCCACAATTCCTTCAGGTCCTCCCATTTCAAACTCACAAACTGAATAACAAAACACCAGAAAAAATGAAACCTGAACAGCAAACAAAAATGTTTTCTACAGCAGAGTATAAAGGCCTCTAAGTTAGGAAAAAAACCCAAAACCAACATACCAACCTGGCAATGGCTTCAAAACGCCAAGGTCCTTAAAATCTGGATCTTAAAAAAAGAGAAAGACAAAATTAGTTTTGTTCAATATCTAGGATGGTATGTTATTATGCTCAAATTTTATATATAATGCACATAAGTTGTAAAATTATACATAGACTTCTTGGAAATGAAAACTGTTTCAAAACTATGGTAACACAATAATTATTAAAGCAGAAATTATTGATACCATCATACCAAGTTACTTTTTTCTGTTATGAAATCCCACTTTTCTCTGTCTCTCTCTTTCAGAAGGGTACAAAAATATTTCTGCATACATTAGCAAGTGAGAACATCACATAGCTAACCACATGACATTTTAATGCATCAGCGTAGTGAAAGAGGATATATTTACAGATCAATTCAGAATCTTTTTGCCTGTTTTGCATTTTGAAGAATAACACTCAACTTAACTAGAGAAATCCAAACTTGATTCTGTGTTTATGAATACTCTTCCATCCCTACTGACCAAGAGGAGACACTTCCTTTGTCAGAAGCATCCGTTTGGTCTTACTGGAAAAAAATACTGTAAGAATTAGCATTAGTAGTCATTGTGCAAACAAGTTAATAAATCTAATACGTGTGCTATTTTCCATCAGATAAACATGATTGTATTTACTATCTGGGAGGGCTTCTACCATGTTTTCATAGTCAAGTGATGAAATGAGAGAGATGAAATTAGTTTGGTCTTAGACCTATGCTTCAATAGACAACCATCCATATACAAATCATTGTTTCACAAAACTTGGCTCAGGTTGAAGATACTGCCCAAAACCTGAAATATGAGAGGCTAAAGCAATTCAAGAAGTGGTTTCTTAGAATAAACAGGTCTTGTCTGGGAAATTTTTATCACTTGCAGTGCTTTTCTACCTAAAATGAGTGTTGCGCACTGCTTTTCTCATTTACGCATGAAATGGATCTTCTTGTTTCAGAATGGGGTCAGTGCAGAAAGAACCG
>VWZV01003253.1:49447-59656 GCA_013397155.1 Irena cyanogastra | reverse complement strand
AAAAAAAAAAAAAGAAGAGAAGCTTTGAAAGGAGATACATCAAATGAACAAAATTAAACTCACAACCAAGCCAAAAACTGCTCTTTCCCTCTAGCCTTAGTCAATTAAGAACAGTAAGAATCATAACCTCATAATATAATGAAGTAGTCAAGTGCTATATGAGCAAGATCAGCCATTTTAATCTAAACAGTCAAAATGTTTGGCTTCAAAAACTGGAGTTGTAAGATCACTTTTTAAATTACCCCTCTATAACCAGCCTGCAGCTGTTCTTCCCAAATTTCTTTTACAGTTGGACAACATAACTCATGAACTTACAGGACTGCAAGTATAGCTGTGTAGGCAATTATTAACTGTTATGTATTTTTATAGATCAGCAGATAGATATGATTACCAACAACATTAAAGGTAGCCAAATATTTCAGCTAATGTACTTGGGATGCTGATATCTAGCTCTGAAAGTGAGATACTCAAAGGAAATCTAGTTTTACTTATGGTTCAAATTACCATCCCAACAGTATCTCACGTAATCATTGCATTTCTTCCTTTTACTTAGTTTGCAAGGATTGCTCTGATGTACTGAAACCACTTTAGTAAACTTTTTCTTTCCATAGGAAGGAAGAAAGAAAAAACTGTCCTGCCAGAATTTTCCCCATATGAGAGTTTTCATATAAAGCAATGTTAGTAGCAAGAATCCAGGCTGAAGTACAATCTAGACCATGCAATTTTACCCACAAAACAGCTCTGAAAGTATGCTCTCATTTAACAATACAGTAACGTTGCAACAGCTCATACGGAAATCCTCAGTCCATTAACATTCTAGAAATATGGTAAATCTGCTCAGTTTTAAAAAATAAATTTTTGCAAGTTCTCAAAATTTCAAGAGTGAAATGGAAATAAAATCTATGACACTTGAGGTGATAATCCTCCATTAAATATTGCTATTATACCAATACTACTATAATAAAAACAAAATCTGTAAATAAGATATTATCACACATGCTTAAAATTCACCCATGTTTGAGCATATTTAACTAGCAAATATTTGCTTTTTAAATAGTCTCCCATTAAATGGATCACATTTTAGCAGCTCTTCTGTATGTAATTCAATCAAATTGTTATTCTCAGTCTGGCTGGGTCAAAACATTAATGTTATATAAACACTGACTGGCTAGATATTCCAATAGACAGATGAAAATCATGTTCTCATGAGGAAAACACCCAAGACTGGAAATATTTACTGTGAAAAATAAGATGGATCAGCCATAAGTAGAGAGAAAAAGCAGAGGCTTCCTATTGGAAGCAATATACAGCTTTTAGGGACAATCCAACAAAGGGTCATGAATTTTTTTAAGGGACATAGGAGGAAAGGCTGAGAGAGTTGGGATGGGTGAGTCTGGAGAAGGGAAGGGTCAGAGGTGATCCCACCAATGTATACAAAACCTAATACAGGGGTGCAAAGAGAATGAAGTCAGGCTCTTCTCAGTGGTATCCAGTGACAGAACGAGAGGCAACGAGCACACAATGAATCACAGAGGTTCCATCTGAATATCAGGAATCACTTCTCCAATATGAGGTGACTTAGGACTAGCAAGGTAGCTAAGACGTTGAGTCTCTATCCTTGGAGATATTCAAAAGCTGTTTAGACATGATCCTAGGCAAACGGCTTTAGGTCACCTTGCTTGAAAAGGGGGTTGGAAAAGCTGACCTCCAGAGGTACCTTCTGATACCAGCCATTTTTTGATCCTCTGATTTTGTAATAATTAACAATAGAATTGGATAATAGTGAAATAGCCAATCAAAAGCCTAAATCTGTTATCAGAGGTAGCCGCAGAAGTTAGACAAATCTCTATCACAATGGTTTTGTGGAATTTGCTCTGAGTTGCAGGAACATATACATCCAGCATGGACAAATGTGAAATACTTAGGCCTGGTTTCAAAAAGCTCCACTCGGTCTTCCTGGGAGACTAAAGATTTTGGATGCTAGCTTTGGAGTCTATATTTTCCATGGAAACCATACTACATTTCTTTATTTTTTCATTTCACTGTTCCTATGCAAGAAGTCTGACTCTTCTAAGCCATGTCACTTACACAGAAAGTGAAACTTTAAAATTGTATGACTTGAATAATTTCTGTAAGACGTAGGAAAAATGCATAAAGTTCAAACTAATTACTAGCACATGATGTTCTGCTGGTAAGTATTATTGCAAATCAAATTTAAAAGATCACACATTGAATTAAAAATTCTACACTTATATAAAGATCGTTCAACTTGTCTTCAAAGAGAGCTGGCACAAGGCTTTTAAAAGTAACATTGTAAAACAGAAAAAGTAGAATATTTTTACTCTTACAAAGGCAAAATTGGTAAGTACAGCTCTCACATTTTATTCATCTTTCCTTAGCTTTTCATTTAAAAATAACTTGGGCACTCTCTTACCCAGTGAACTTGAAACCTGCTGCATTTATTGATAAAAAAATAGTAGATATTTCACTCTGGAAGTCAAAAGATATAAGTCAAAATTTTAATATCTCTTTTAAAAAATGGAAGATTGAGTTTATGTGTTCGTTGTCATACCCGGACTACAGTATACTTAATTACATGATTATTTTTAATATCTGAAGTGCAACACATACAGTAAAGAACGTGAGCAGTTGCTGTACAGTTAAAAGTCAAAAGGAAGAAAATGTGTAATACAAAATTCTGGTGCTGAATAACTTTTGAGGTATTTTTCTCTTTTCTTCTATAAATGAGATGTGGAGGAATTATTTGAACTTTTTGAGTAAACCATACACTACAAAGGGTTGATGTTTAAAACCCAAGGGAGTTTTTGTCATTTGTGAATACAAAAACCTCTTTTTTAATGGATGCATACAGAAAGTATTCACAATAGGTTGAAGCCATATTTCCCAATCAGAAGTAGGGAAACTGTTCACTTTGATTCACTGACCAGACAGCTGTAGATATATCTTTTCACGTCTCTGTCTTTGACTAGAAATAGGTATTCAACTCCTATCCATCAATATTTAAGTAATTTGAACACATGCACATGCTTGTCTGTCAGTTAACTTATTAGAGACCTGATTTTGCATGTAAATACACATGGAAAAGTAAAGAGAAATGCATTATACAGCAAGCCACTGGTTATTTTTCTGTAAGTTTACTAAGTCAGGTTCTTTTACAATGATTTCTGGGAGCCTAAACCAGCCTTGCCGTCTTGAGGGGTGAGGTATAGTTCTCTATAAAAGCAGAGCTTGCACAGCTCAGTACAGAAAACATTATTATTCTAAGGTATTTTATGTCATTGCCTCATAGTATTTGATGATAGAGTAAAAGTATTGGAAGAAGATGGCCAAAAGATTTTAAAAGCATAAAAATCTTCTCAAAGAATCACTAATATAATTCTAAAATAGAAAAACATTTCTGTACATAAACTTTTTTGTGTGATGTTCAAAGAGAACTTCACTATTCTGCTGGGGAGGGTAAAGAAAATGTAGTGAGAAAAACAATATGAAGTTAAATCATCATGCAAAACCCCACAAATTATTTTGTATTAGCCTAAAAAGAAATTTGTTCTGATGGTTCTTTGTGGTCTTCTTGAAACTTCCATACATATGTCTATATTTGTACTAATGATATCAAAAGGTGTTCATAGAAAGCCTATAGTTTGCTAGACACTGCGGAAAGTTCTGTAACAATTATAGTTAGCAGCATTGTATGCTGCATTGGCTCTTTATTTTCTATGTTTTCTTTTTAAGGACAATATTGTGATCAGTTGTAGCTCTTTTGAAGACTACGTGTTTGTAATCAAAATAATGCTTCTAAAAATTTTCACTTCTTAACACAGTCATGAAAGAACTAAAAGCTGATAAGTGCAAATGTAGCAATGAACACGACTCCTGCTATTTCACCTTGAATATCTATCTGCCATTAAATCAGCAAGAAGTCATATGAAGACAAATATTGTTGAAAGAACACAATTACCCAAAAGTCTGATTTCTACAATATCTTCTTTCCATTTTTTTCTTTAATTTTATCACTTTACTACTCTCAACTCATACTTACAAAGTATTTTTATAGTGTAATTAATATATATAGTGACTTATAAACTAGTTGTATTGCTATGGTGACAGTTAAATGAGTTATACTACAAGTGTTAGCAGTAGTTGGACATTTGTATGACAAAATTATGTGTTTCTTTGTTTCGTTGCAATCTATTTGGAAATAAAAAGACAACAGCAGAAAAAAAAATCAAGACTTTGCATAACTTTTTGCTAAGATTGATCAAACTGAGCAGACAAGAAGCACCTGAATGAATTCCACTGGAACAGAGCAGGTAATAACAGAAGTTGCAGTCAAATTTCTGTTGTCATGCACACAATGGCAGGCCTTGAGATTTTAGCCTGCTTGCCTCTGTTGTCTATTCTGCAAACCCTTTAAGGTAGGGTCTTTCTCCTATATAAATGTTATTATGGGTGGGGAGCATGTCAGAAAGCAAAAGGTCACATGAGATTCTGGGTCTCATCCTCAAAGGGTGTTTCAGCCCTTTGATATGTGCTCCTAAATCCCAGAAGTGAGAAGTGCTAGTGCTTTTTTGGAGCTGTCCTAGTGACAAAGTAGAGCAAGAATGGGCAACAATGTCACACTCAGGCTGATGAGTGGAAAGAGGAAGTCCTGGACCCTTGCTATGTGTGGGATGACAGACCATTTTTATTATGTTAAATATTTACACTAGCAGCTGAGGGCTCTAATTAGGCATTTTATTCCCTTTATGCAGCACACTGTGTGCGGAAATGCAGGGAAAAAATGATCCCATGATGAATATATCAAGGACTGCATATACCTTCATCTGCCGGTTGCCCGAAAATATTGAAACAAGACTGAATGAGCTCAGGAGTCCACTTTGTCTGAGTAATGCAGCCTTGCTGTGACAGTGCAGCTGACTTGACCGCCAGGACTGACTATCAGTCAAGGGCAGCACCTGGTCTGTGTCTCCCCAAGATAATATCCTGGAGGCTTCCTGTAATTGACGAATGGTCTCTGAACTGGACTAGGAAGAGAGATGTGCAACGCTATGGTGCTTTTCCTGAATAATGTTTAATTCTAAGTATTCCTAGTCATGCAATTTCAGCAGGATACTACTAAAGGCTCAGGATTTGCCTCATCATTTTTTTTATAGATGACTCCTATCCCAGTGCAAGGAAATAACGCTTTAAGTTCATGTCAGAAGACTAGGGTGAAAAAATGAGCCCAAGGGTTTAGCCATAACTAAGTACCAGGCATTACTTCTGCAGATTGAACCTATTTACACATGGCTATTTCTTGCTACCACTGAGTGAAGACCTTTTCAACATATTTATGCTATATCAGTCTGCTGGGTGGATTTCTCAGAACAGAAGGATCTTATGAGAATAACTTTGTGATTTAAAATAGCCTTTGTGGTTTTTCATAGGAGAAATGTTTTCTCCTAGTTTTACTTCAGAACACTTAGTAGAATGAATGCATTCACTGCAGTGCTCTTTTGAATAGCTACATCTTTTAGAGCTCTTATAATTAGCATAATATACTACTTGTCCTGCTTCAAGTAGCACTATATAACCTGTTGTTCACTGCACATTGTGGCACATTTCCAATTAAAAAAGAAATACAATACAGTGTTTACACCTACTAATATTCTCCTGCTGTAGCTGGCCATGCCAGTGATGGCATCTTTTTGAAGATAACTGCATCTCACATAAGAAACTCAAATATCTCCTCTAGTTTCCACGTGTGAATAGCTCACTTTCCACTTTGACAAGCAAATTTGTCCACTGTCTCCTAAGTTTTTTCTCTTACAGACTAGCAAAGCACCAGGTGGTATTTTGCTAAAGTGAAGAATTGTGTCAGAGAGCACCAGAGGGAACTGAATCGTGTTTGTAAAAACAACTGCTTATTTAATTGCCTGACCATATATCAGAAGGAGACGAATCAGACAAAATGCTCAAGAAAATAAGATTCTTAGTGTAGAAACAAGTGAAATAGCCACAGACTGAAAAAACTCCATTCATTAGTTTACTTTGCAAGGGCTAGATTTTTGAAAGTTGTTGGATGAATTATATTCTAGTACTCTTCTGTAAAGAAGTCATTGTATGATTGAAAAAGTGTCACAAGACGTTTTTAAAATGTATCTGTATCCAGGGTAGAAATCTTCAGGATGAAAGGGAAAAAAATCTAGGTTTTCATCCCCACTGGAACCTGAATGTTCTCTTTCTAAAGGAAAAAATTAGAAAAAAAAAAAAAAGGCAGCATATATCAAAGGAAACTGAAATTCATTTTTTAAACCCAGTTGTCACCTCCAATTGTAATTATATATGCCCACCACAGACACCTTCAGTGAACAAGAAGGGGAATTGTAAAGGCTACATAGCTCAGTGAGTTGCTGAGGAAGGCATATTAACACCAAGTCCCAAAAACAACTGTGGGAAAAGTAAGTCTTCTGTACTGTCATTATAGAATTCATAGCAGTATAAATTCCAGTGACACCAAATCTTTCTTTTTTCTTTTGCTACTCTTAGGAGGTTTTCTGGCTAGAAACTGCTCTTTCAGGGAACACTGAGCTGTTGACCTCAGCAGCTTCCCCAAATGTACAGAATGAGAAGATGTGTTTTCAAGAACTTTAGCTGCAGAGTATAGTTCTGTCTTTGGAGACATTCTAACACTTTCAATTCTTCATCTTTTTAGATGCATAGCGCAGCAGCTCTGTCTGAGGAAGTGTTTCAGAAAGAACATAGCTCTGTGTTAAACTGTGAATTCCCTACATAATTACCCACATACATTACTCACAAACATGAATTTTACATTTTATTATGCAAGGTAACTTATAAAAGGTATATTAAAAGGATATAAATAATACATTGGAAATAAGCAATAATCATTCCCCTTTTTCGATATTATGCAATGCAGCTTCCCCTGAGATTATGGGAGGAAAAATTTTAGACAATTTTTGGTTCATCTAGACATTACAGACAGTTTTTTTACCTTACAGTTAATTTGCTTCCTGTTGGTTATAACTTCACAAGAGTGACATTCACTTTTGTTCAAATTGATAATTTTTCTCCAATTTCATGCAATTAAAAGTGCCAGAGAAAGTTCAAACCACACTTAACTTCTTATACTGACCTAGAGTAGACATAAACTGTTAGAAACAAGATCAGCTGGGACTTCTATTATTTTGATGAGAAAAGTCCTACTGTATGCTTCACTATGTAAACCAAACATAATTCATACCAACTCTAGCCCCAAACATTTCCACTGAAATTAATGACTAAAGATTGTTTCTCATAAGCAACACTAACATATGTTTTACTGTGGGCCTGTATGAAAAATTCAACATGAAAATAAATTCTAAACCAGGGGATATTGTCTTCAATCTTTTTTATTTTTTCTTTTAACAACATTCTTCCAATGGATCTTCAGCTCTGTCTAAGTAGCATTTATGCCACATGCTCTGTGTTAACAAAATGACCTCAAAGTGTTCTTTGTCAAGAACATCACAAACAAGTTAGTCTGCGGGTAAGTGGGGGTTTGGAACCTAGAATTTGATTAGAGTTACATTCACATCTATAAAACTCTTTTACCTCTGACTTTTCCTTACCCCAGAACCTTCAGATTCTGCTATCACTAAACAGTGGTTATATTAAGTATAGATTAGTAAATTTTTATTTCTATTATCATAGCTTTAGGTTTCAGGTTTAAAAATTATAGTTTACATGGAATTTAACTGATTTATATTTTTTTCTCCTCTGATCAATATCTGCTGGTTTGAAGTAGTAATTTTCTTTTCACTAGATTTACTCATAATTTTAATATTGATTCTAAAAGAAGCAGGTTTAGGCCCACAGTCTGAGCTGAATTTAGCAATTGATTGAGTCCTACACTAACTGACTGATTCAGCCTAATTCAGAGAATAAATACTGATCTTCTGCATCACATTAAAGAAAAAGACACTGTGATTCATTGAATCACAATTTAGAAAAGCAGTGCTCATAAGTCCTCATGTCTACTTTATACAACATCCAATATTGCAATGTAAGTGGCTGAAGAGACAGGGAAAAGAACAGCAAAGTGGGTACTGATTAGAGATTGTCTCGTTCTGCCATTGATGTGGTAATATCTAGGAGGAATGAGGTCTCAGGAGAGTTTTGACTTGCAGCAGAAGCAGGTCGAAACATGATGGCCAGTCACAGCTCTCAGGATTGTTAAGTAGGGGTCAGCCGCTTACCCAACAAGTAGACAATAATTAAATTTCCTTTGACCAGATCAAGTTTTTGACTGCCAAACTGCAGGATTTTTCCTAGCTTGATTTAAAAAAAAAAAAGTCAAATATAAATTAAACCTTTCATTTAAAAGTACTTGGTAAATTGTTGATCTATATTTGTATTGAAATATCACTGATATGCATTATTCTAGAATACAAATAACTGTATTATTGCCAAAAAATATTTGTGTGGAGGATGCACATAAAATTACAAAGATTCAAACTTCCAAATCTTATTTTTAAAATCCTAGGCCAGTATGTAATTTGCTAAAAAAAAATTATAAAATTATTTTGTAGAATTTCAGCATGAAATTCATAGTTAGTAGCAGTTAATAACCGACTATCTAAACCACATAATGAAATCAACATTTAGGAATAAAATATTTTTAGGAAGTATTTTCTGCATTCTCTTTTAATATTAATTTTCACATAGACTTCAGAAATGAGCTACAGGAAAAGAAAAGAAAGGGAAAAAAACCCAAAGGAAACCAAGAGGAGTATAATACAATCGTTTGTTANTTTAAAAAAGACCCTTTGAAAATGGATGCACGAACAAAAGTTGTGGTGGGAATGTGGTAAAAAATGCATTGAAAATTTATTTTATATTTCAAATTTTAAATCCAAGGAGTGGAACCAGTACTCACTGCAAATGATTGCAAAACTTGTATCACTTCATTTTACAACTTGTAAATCTGTCTGACCAACTAAGCTGAACCAAAAAAGCTTATCTGAATTAATTATAGTCTAAGCAGAACGCGATTGAAGAAAATAATTTCATTTCAAACAATTCCAGGGTAGCTTTTTTAGGGACAAGGGTATCTGGAGGAAGAATAGCACAAGAAGACAGAAAAATCATTAATCATGGTTTTCTAACTCCAACAAAAACTCAGCTTACTGTAACAGAATATTAAAAAAAAAAGGAAAAACTGAGAGAGTCAGTTGAACCTATTTAAGGCTATATTAGTTTGATAGTGATCAAATGGAGAAATGCTGAATTGATATAGATTTGCCACATAATTTGTGTGAAGGTAGAAAACTAGTTTTAATTCATTAAAAGAGTTGAAGAAACAGTAGTTTTGCTCTCCAAAGCTAACAGATATTTAATTTTTGCTTAGTTCCATGGATAGAAAGGTAGAAAGTCTTTAAACATACTTACTTTTAAATAAGAACCCNTTTAAAAAAAAAAAAGTCAAATATAAATTAAACCTTTCATTTAAAAGTACTTGGTAAATTGTTGATCTATATTTGTATTGAAATATCACTGATATGCATTATTCTAGAATACAAATAACTGTATTATTGCCAAAAAATATTTGTGTGGAGGATGCACATAAAATTACAAAGATTCAAACTTCCAAATCTTATTTTTAAAATCCTAGGCCAGTATGTAATTTGCTAAAAAAAAATTATAAAATTATTTTGTAGAATTTCAGCATGAAATTCATAGTTAGTAGCAGTTAATAACCGACTATCTAAACCACATAATGAAATCAACATTTAGGAATAAAATATTTTTAGGAAGTATTTTCTGCATTCTCTTTTAATATTAATTTTCACATAGACTTCAGAAATGAGCTACAGGAAAAGAAAAGAAAGGGAAAAAAACCCAAAGGAAACCAAGAGGAATATAATACAATCGTTTGTTAACCCACATACTGCAACCAGCAGATTTGATAGCATTGTCTCTTGAGCTTCAACTATCAGATAACATCTGGCAAATGATGTATGTAAGTCCTGTTACACAACATCTCCTGGCTTCTCAGTGTCATCTAGGGAACTGATATGTGACTAGAATAACACATTTCACACTGCCTGCTTCTGTCATGCTAGTACAAAATTTTAACAATGGATGTGTCACAAAAGCGAGTTTGTTTATTTATTTATGAATTCTCAAAAAATATTTCTCAATTCTCTTTTT
>VWZV01003253.1:24529-49387 GCA_013397155.1 Irena cyanogastra | reverse complement strand
AACTTGTATCACTTCATTTTACAACTTGTAAATCTGTCTGACCAACTAAGCTGAACCAAAAAAGCTTATCTGAATTAATTATAGTCTAAGCAGAACGCGATTGAAGAAAATAATTTCATTTCAAACAATTCCAGGGTAGCTTTTTTAGGGACAAGGGTATCTGGAGGAAGAATAGCACAAGAAGACAGAAAAATCATTAATCATGGTTTTCTAACTCCAACAAAAACTCAGCTTACTGTAACAGAATATTAAAAAAAAAAGGAAAAACTGAGAGAGTCAGTTGAACCTATTTAAGGCTATATTAGTTTGATAGTGATCAAATGGAGAAATGCTGAATTGATATATATTTGCCACATAATTTGTGTGAAGGTAGAAAACTAGTTTTAATTCATTAAAAGAGTTGAAGAAACAGTAGTTTTGCTCTCCAAAGCTAACAGATATTTAATTTTTGCTTAGTTCCATGGATAGAAAGGTAGAAAGTCTTTAAACATACTTACTTTTAAATAAGAACCCAAGCCTAGAGATTGCCTGGATTTGGGCACATGCTTAGATGTAGGCTTTCTGAAATTCTTTGCTAAATTGAGACTAGATTTAGTGGCTTGTCAGTGCAGCATTTGAGTATAGTAAGCTTAAGCAACAGTTCTTTGGAATTATCCTTGGGCATATCAGAAAGTAATTTCAGAGATTTTTGATGGATTACAGTGTTAAATTATAGTAGCTGTTATTTTTATTTGGCCTGAGGGCTTTTATGAAATGAACAGGTTTTGCAGAGAAAAAAAATCAGGACACTTAGCATTGGATTTGTCACAGTAAAAAAAAAAGTGCAAATTGAAAATATGACATTGAATTGAAAACATTGAACATAAATTGAACAATAAAATGACTTGTTGATTTTCATGAACAAAAGATTAAGTATATCTGTAATGTGAATTAATAGTATAAGGAAAAAACCCCTTGTTTAATCTACTCAGTATTCACAAATATTAAACAACACCCATAACGAGCAGGTGACTCTTGCATGAACCCAACTATATTGAAACTTGAATCCTTTTAAAATAGGACTTAAAAAAATTTAGTTTCTCTCTACCTCAATTTGTCTTGATCATTTTTAGGACAACACACCTTGATGTACAGATGTCATCAGTCAATGTTTTGAGAGTAGGTTTGTTTGTATCTCCTCAGTGTATGTATAAGATAAAGGTATATATGGTGAAAGGAAGTTGTCAGAAGCTTGAGATAGGCTATAATTGTACAAGGAGAGAGAGAAAGTGAAAAAAATGAAAAAACCTAACAGACTAAGTTAGAGTGTTCATAAGCTTGATTCGCAGTCTTGATTTTCCAGGAGTTTTGTGTCTAGCAATAGATTGGCCAGATTTAACCATAGAGATGACACCTGCTTCTCACAGAAATCATTGTATAATCTGTTTCTCACACGAAAAGGGCTTTACTTGATAGTATTTCTCTACCCCATGACAGCAGTATGATATTAAAGATGACAGGCTCTTCGATATCTTAGCACATAATAGGAGAAAAAGAGAAGATGGATCAAAGGCATGGANAAAGAAAAGAAAGGGAAAAAAACCCAAAGGAAACCAAGAGGAGTATAATACAATCGTTTGTTAACCCACATACTGCAACCAGCAGATTTGATAGCATTGTCTCTTGAGCTTCAACTATCAGATAACATCTGGCAAATGATGTATGTAAGTCCTGTTACACAACATCTCCTGGCTTCTCAGTGTCATCTAGGGAACTGATATGTGACTAGAATAACACATTTCACACTGCCTGCTTCTGTCATGCTAGTACAAAATTTTAACAATGGATGTGTCACAAAAGCGAGTTTGTTTATTTATTTATGAATTCTCAAAAAATATTTCTCAATTCTCTTTTTGTCGT
The DNA here is from genome assembly GCA_013397155.1 of Irena cyanogastra. Lineage (NCBI taxonomy): Eukaryota > Metazoa > Chordata > Aves > Passeriformes > Irenidae > Irena > Irena cyanogastra. The sequence continues at coordinate 47,488 of VWZV01003253.1, read as the reverse complement.
CTAATTCATGACTCAAGCAAACTTTAACAGAAATTTCTGGATATTGCATAGACTTTTGACATCCAAGTATTCAAATAAACTTTGTGCTTCTCTAATTTGTAATGACCTCTGTAGCAATATTTTTGAAGTGTTGATCAAAACTATTTGCTTACTTATTTTCACAATTTTATGATGAATTTATTCCTTTCAATGGCATTCTCAGTTGTCTGGTAAATCTCATCATCTTATATATTAAAAGCCAAAAATTAATTGGAAGTACATTTTACAACGTGTATTCCAAAGCATTTTTTTTTTTCTCATTGAAGTTAAAACCTCCTCTAGAAACCTATTTAAGGAAACTGCAATGTCAGGCATTCGTCTCCCTAGTGAATTGCGGACTATGCTCTGATCATGTAAGCAATGTGCATTTGAAANACTTTATTTGCAAAATATTTGAAACAAAATTTGTGTCAAAGTTGAAGGAAGCATGATCTTATTTTTAGACCTGACCATCAAAGAAGCTCAAATATGTTATCTGAAATAAAAGTATTACATAGTCTGCATTACTCAACAAGACAGTAAACAAATCAAGACAGGTCTCAGTCATCAATATGGCAAAAGATAGATTAAGATGGCAACAAGCACCTACTAGAACTACAAATATGCAAATAATATTCAATAACGTTCACCTCAGTACTGGTAAGCAAAAGAGATTCTCTGGATTATCCTCTTTACAAAAATACGAGGACTGTCCTCAGAAAATGAACCAATGCTAGAGGATAGATGAGTGTACATAACAAACGGTGACAGAGGATTTACTTCTTCTCTGACACATTTCATCATTTACTAAACATTGCATACTGCAAAAATATTCAGTTCTAGAAACAGAAACATGACTCAGTTTTGCAAAGACTTTGCAAAGCTACTAATTATTGGGCAAGAACCCTGTTTATTAGTTACAGGGATCTGAGTGACTTCTAACAACAATTTGAGTAGATTTCTTTAAGGAGAATTAGCTAGAAGCACTATACAGCCAGTAAAAAATCTGTTAAGAAAAGGTAAATATCTCAAAAAAACATCATTATTTATTGTTGTTAGAATTGAGAAATGCTTCATTAAATAAACTAGACAATAACAAAATCAATCTATAATCACAGTTACTTGAACCTATGCAAAAATATGACTGAAAAGAAATTATATAAACATGGGTTTTACCTAACATATACTGACAGCTAAAGAATCAAATCTGTCCCAACTGAATGGCTATATTAAAAAATAGTTTTTCTGCCCCAAGAGGTGGGGCACAGACTGATTAGACAAAAGCACAGGGTGATTGCTAAGATTGATTTGCTATATCAGTAGCACCTTATAAACCTGTAAATACAATGCATAAAGATGAAAATTGAACAACTTAAGAAAAGTATTGATGAAGAAAAAAAATTGCTTCCATGTCAGCAGAATCTCACCAGATACCACATTTCCAAGGTCCCTAAGAGAAACTATTACAAACAACCACACTGCTGTCAGAAGGAGACCACAACACAGCCACCTCAGAGTGCATCCATTAGAGACATAGTAGAAAATCTGCCAGATGAGAAAATCAGATGACCTGGAAAACCTTTTTCTCTTTACATATGAGACAAGAAGTTTCCAATTTTTCCCCTGAAGGAGTAAGTAAGTGCTATAATGTTTGAATGAGAACTGCCAAGTGACACAACAACAGGCTTTGGAGGTGTTGTTCTGAATGTGGGTAGTGAAAATTCTCGTTGTAAATAAGTTATTCTTAAACACTTGTGGAAGACAACTACCCAGGCTTTCTCTTCAGCACAAATTCCATATTATCCTCCCTGATCTGCCATTTCCAAGTGCTTCACAAGTGTTACACAGAAATCAAGAATTAATAGGGAAAACAAATTTCCAGGGCCCACTGGTTATTTCTTCATTTTATGAGTGTTTAAAGCAAAGGGTAATCACTTTATATCAGACCTAAGGTTAAGCTAACTCAGCATAGTATTTACATGAAGTCAAAAGTTTATCCTTAGGGAAAAGAGGATAAGAAAAAGACCATATTTAAGGAAAATCCTCTGCTGCTTCTAAGATTTAGATTTAATTGTTTTGTAACAAGTAATAATTTAAACTATTTATAGAATGACAATGGTATTATTAAAATGCAGCTTACTCTAAAAATGTTGGTTCTCTAGGACTAATTTTTAATGTACATCTAAGCTTCCTAAAGATGCCTCACAGGTGCTCCGAAAACACCGACTTTTTGTCAGAGAAATGAGACTCCTCTGAAAAGAATATTTATCATTGCAACACAATAATCACCATTATTGGTGAGGTCACCTGCAAATGAAGAAAGGTATTTCTTGTGGAGGTGGAATAGAATTATTTGGACCTGTGCCGCTGTAGAATATTCTAGTAAACCTTCTCTAGAAGTCCATGTCCAGCTTATTATGGAATGAATACAGGGGAGGGATTTTTTGTAGAGAACAGGGTGCACTTATGGCAGGGGGAGCAATAAGTGTCTCTAGTTAAGTTGTCATTTTTCTTTACTCCAGAGCTAGAAAGACTTAAAACTGTATCTTATATTTCTCTTGGTCTTTTTTTTATATCAAAGTTCAACAGAGTAGAGACTTAAGTGTTCAACTTCCTTCTGTTGTTAATATGATACTCCCAGCACACAGGGATTTCTAAACTAGGAAGTTCTGTATTTGTCTTTTGGGTATTGTAAAGAAACATACAACTGTGGGATCTGAGAACCCCACAAGACCTTTAAATACTCATTTGCTCCACATAAGGAATTATTTTGCACTTGAAATTTAATAGAAACCTGTGATCATGATTTTCAGTGTAATGCATCATCCTGCTTGAGAGAAATTCCTTCCCTTTCCCAAGACCAGATGCCCTAATGCCTTGTAAACAGCAATGAAGTGCCTGACTTTTATGAAGTGCACTCGTATGAACACAATAAAAGTTCATAACTCCAGAAAGCTGCTTATAGAAATCTGAAGTGCTGGGAAATTATATCTCAATAAATAAAACAGATTCACACTTTCTGGGTTTTTTTGACATCACCGCAAAAGTTTAAATGAAGTTATAATGAGTAATTTCTCATACTTCCAAACCAACTCTGATTCCAAAAGAAAAACATTGTCTTGTTCAAAGTTGAATGACTCTGGCATTGTTTGTTGGTTCTCAAAAAGCTTAACTGGATTTCAAGTTGCTAAAAAGTGATTGTCATTGTTAATACTAAACTAGAAATAATCAGACCAGGTTCAGAAAAGTAAACAAAGTGTAAGTAAGTGAGCTAGCTCCCATGGATATTCAGCTATCCCAGATGCCTGGGAAATATCCCTTGCTTAAACACATTCAAGGCAGAATATGGACATTAGATGGCAAAATAATTCGATAATATTTTATCTATTTTTTTTAGAATTGTGACTGAATTTAATAAATTCACATTAAAATTTTAATGAGTTCTAAAATATGCAAATTCCTCAACGAGGAGGAATTTGGGTTCTTTTTTATTTTTTTCCCTCAAGATAGATGACATAATTATTCTATTACTTTGACATTCACTGTAATGGGAATGTAAAAGTACTGTTTCTCTAGTCAGAAAGTGTTTCATATTCCACTTTTTGGGGCACAAGAGTATAAATCTTTTTTTCTTTTTCCATTATCAGGCAGTTGAATAGAAAACATTACTGACTGACGTTTATATTAATGAGGCTAAATAAAAACACAGATGGCTTCTACTAAGTGAAGGAACTGAAAGTAATGATGTGCTATCTTAAGCCACTGTCCTGCAAAATCAGGGACCAGGATAAACAGAAATCTGATTATTCTAGCTGAGCAAGAAAGCCCAGATAAACACAGCCTCTCTCTGCCTGAATCCTTGTCTATATTAAAAAAAAAAATTTTTTTAAAGAAGAGTTGTCANTAAAAAAAAATAAAATAGTATATAAAAAGTAAAGACGTTTTCATTTGTTTATAAACTTTCATGTATGTAAAATGGGTGAAAATTTACATCAAAATGCATCTGGTTATTACTGATATTAGCTTTAATAATGCAATAGATGAATACTTTTTCCCTTAGATCAGAGTTTTGACATTGAAAATGGTCTATTATACCATACATGCAACTTAATTCATCCACGTGTTGCTTAACACTGTAATTTAGAAATTATGAAAATGAAAGCCTAAGTTGTCCTCTTAATAAGGAACTTTCTTTGCAAAACTTTCAGTAGTTTTACCAGTTTCTGGATGTGTTCATGTTGGTTATGTGTGTAGCTATGATTTTGTTGTTAAAGTTTTTTCTTCTGTAAGATCTCACTTTTTTAGAGTACTGAAAAGACCACTGAAGAAAGGTTTATTTAAAAGGAAAAGAATGTATGGCAAAAGAGACACTTGTTTCTGAAACTGCAGTCCCTACTGGACCTTTGCCTTGGTGAATGGATTTCCGACCATTTCAATACCAAGGAGTCAAAGAAATTATTGAACAGAAAAGTTGTAGTAATTGCAAATTCTTAGTCTATCCCTTAGGATTTTTCTATATAATTTCTTTTATAGCACTTAGTCCAAACTAGATTTAAAATGCCTCAGGTGCAGGACTCTTTTCGTTTGCACAGACTAATAGATCTTCACTTCAGCATTTTTCATGATACCCGAACTGGTCTTTTTTTCAACTTCATCCAGTTATCTGTTTTTATACACCCTAGAGAGACAGTAAATAATTTCTTTCCCTGTTTCTCCAGGTACCATTCTAATAACAATAAATGGTTGCAGCTTCAATTTAGTCAAATTTACTTTTTATTTTTAAATCTTGGCACACACCCACACATTTACCGTCACGTCTCTTTATTCTCCATTAAAATCTCAAATGCAAAAGAGGCAGCTGAGAGACACATCAGGGGTAGGTGGGGACCCCCAAAGATTGCTGATACTTGAGAAGTAACTGTGTTGCACTTGTCTCTGGATGAAGAAAGCCTTCTCTGCAGGTTGCAGTTAAGAAGAGCGTTCTGCTTTTGGCAAGTGAGATGAGTGGCAACGAAAACCACAGGCATCTCCCCTGAGCTTTCAGCTGCTTGAGACAGCAACAGTTTCCAAATGAGTATTTGCTTTGGATCATTTTCTTAAAGTTCTTTAGAGAAAGGTTAGCCAAAAATTTTCTTCTGATCTCTCCATTGTTCGTAATTTAATTTTTTTTAAGTTGTGACTACCTAAGCTGGTTCTAGGTGGTTTAGGTGACCATTTCTGTATCGGAGTCCTCTCTGTGCTACTCTGTTACACTCTGGAGTGGAATCCTCTCTGTGTTACTCTCTTTTACAATTTCAAAGCCATCATTCTGTTTTACGAGTTGGCAGGAACCTCTCCCAGTACACACTTATGAACAGTAGATCTCAAAATGTCATGCCTTATGCATGTCCATAATAAAAGACTGTCCAAGTAATAATGTGGAATGTGAAGTGCTTCCTCTTATTGGCGATCAAGGAGGCAGCAGTGCTGTTTTGCACTTGTCAGATTAATCATATTCTCATTTTGGCCAATATTCCTAGAAACTCTCTACCACTTACAGAGCTTCTATAGAAATGTACGGAGGGGGAAAAAAGAAAGAAACAAGGAAGAAAAGAGATATAGATATTCCATCTGAAGTCTAGAATAATTTATACTTCTGTACCAATTTACCAGCATTGATCTTTGTGTAGAAATTCTCCTTACATCAGTAGAAAAGAAATGAGGACAAAACATGATCCATGAAATTGTCNGTTTATATTAATGAGGCTAAATAAAAACACAGATGGCTTCTACTAAGTGAAGGAACTGAAAGTAATGATGTGCTATCTTAAGCCACTGTCCTGCAAAATCAGGGACCAGGATAAACAGAAATCTGATTATTCTAGCTGAGCAAGAAAGCCCAGATAAACACAGCCTCTCTCTGCCTGAATCCTTGTCTATATTAAAAAAAAAAATTTTTTTAAAGAAGAGTTGTCAATAATTTGAAGAAGTACTTGAATTTTTCTACACAAAACAGTGATTCAACACCACTTTAGAAGATGGTCTTGAGACAAAACCTTTTAGAAAAAAATGACTGTAATAAATTGAGTCAGAGGAACCTGAGCTGTGAAATGTAATTTCAGGTTTTTCAGTGGCCCAAAGAATGACAAAACAAGAGCAAGGATGAATTATCCTTTGACTTGTGTCATGGGTTTTTCTCTAGCCAATCAAAATTGTATTCAAAATGAACCAGGAGGACCTGAAAAATTGTAGCCTGATATGTGTTTCTCTCATACATCAGATTTCCTTAAAAAGAAACAACCCAACAAAAATGTTTGTATATATTTATGAAGATTCAACAGGTTCAGATAGTTCCATTTTGAAAGGAATACAGTTAATCAGAATTTTAAAATAAAAAAAAATAAAATAGTATATAAAAAGTAAAGACGTTTTCATTTGTTTATAAACTTTCATGTATGTAAAATGGGTGAAAATTTACATCAAAATGCATCTGGTTATTACTGATATTAGCTTTAATAATGCAATAGATGAATACTTTTTCCCTTAGATCAGAGTTTTGACATTGAAAATGGTCTATTATACCATACATGCAACTTAATTCATCCACGTGTTGCTTAACACTGTAATTTAGAAATTATGAAAATGAAAGCCTAAGTTGTCCTCTTAATAAGGAACTTTCTTTGCAAAACTTTCAGTAGTTTTACCAGTTTCTGGATGTGTTCATGTTGGTTATGTGTGTAGCTATGATTTTGTTGTTAAAGTTTTTTCTTCTGTAAGATCTCACTTTTTTAGAGTACTGAAAAGACCACTGAAGAAAGGTTTATTTAAAAGGAAAAGAATGTATGGCAAAAGAGACACTTGTTTCTGAAACTGCAGTCACTACTGGACCTTTGCCTTGGTGAGTGGATTTCCGACCATTTCAATACCAAGGAGTCAAAGAAATTATTGAACAGAAAAGTTGTAGTAATTGCAAATTCTTAGTCTATCCCTTAGGATTTTTCTATATAATTTCTTTTATAGCACTTAGTCCAAACTAGATTTAAAATGCCTCAGGTGCAGGACTCTTTTCGTTTGCACAGACTAATAGATCTTCACTTCAGCATTTTTCATGATACCCGAACTGGTCTTTTTTTCAACTTCATCCAGTTATCTGTTTTTATACACCCTAGAGAGACAGTAAATAATTTCTTTCCCTGTTTCTCCAGGTACCATTCTAATAACAATAAATGGTTGCAGCTTCAATTTAGTCAAATTTACTTTTTATTTTTAAATCTTGGCACACACCCACACATTTACCGTCACGTCTCTTTATTCTCCATTAAAATCTCAAATGCAAAAGAGGCAGCTGAGAGACACATCAGGGGTAGGTGGGGACCCCCAAAGATTGCTGATACTTGAGAAGTAACTGTGTTGCACTTGTCTCTGGATGAAGAAAGCCTTCTCTGCAGGTTGCAGTTAAGAAGAGCGTTCTGCTTTTGGCAAGTGAGATGAGTGGCAACGAAAACCACAGGCATCTACCCTGAGCTTTCAGCTGCTTGAGACAGCAACAGTTTCCAAATGAGTATTTGCTTTGGATCATTTTCTTAAAGTTCTTTAGAGAAAGGTTAGCCAAAAATTTTCTTCTGATCTCTCCATTGTTCGTAATTTAATTTTTTTTAAGTTGTGACTACCTAAGCTGGTTCTAGGTGGTTTAGGTGACCATTTCTGTATCGGAGTCCTCTCTGTGCTACTCTGTTACACTCTGGAGTGGAATCCTCTCTGTGTTACTCTCTTTTACAATTTCAAAGCCATCATTCTGTTTTACGAGTTGGCAGGAACCTCTCCCAGTACACACTTATGAACAGTAGATCTCAAAATGTCATGCCTTATGCATGTCCATAATAAAAGACTGTCCAAGTAATAATGTGGAATGTGAAGTGCTTCCTCTTATTGGCGATCAAGGAGGCAGCAGTGCTGTTTTGCACTTGTCAGATTAATCATATTCTCATTTTGGCCAATATTCCTAGAAACTCTCTACCACTTACAGAGCTTCTATAGAAATGTACGGAGGGGGAAAAAAGAAAGAAACAAGGAAGAAAAGAGATATAGATATTCCATCTGAAGTCTAGAATAATTTATACTTCTGTACCAATTTACCAGCATTGATCTTTGTGTAGAAATTCTCCTTACATCAGTAGAAAAGAAATGAGGACAAAACATGATCCATGAAATTGTCTTTTACTTGAGAGCTTTTAGACAGACTAAGTTGCAGATTTTGCTATTAATATCTTTTCGACCATAATGTACAGCTGTTTGAAAAAAAAGAAAGGTAATGAAATCCAAAGCAAAGACTTTTGGTGCAGGGTGAGAACACGGCAAAAGCCCACAGACCCATGGTAAATGAGAGATAAAAATTTAACCATGCATATCCACTTTTCAGAGTGGATATGCATGGTTATAACAAAATTTTGTCCATTGACTTTGATTCTACAACAGATACATACACCTGGCTATCAGATAATTTGCTAGAGAAATTCTCTCTTCTGTTGCTGTTTGAACCTTCTATATATGTTTAGCCACTGCAAAACAGTACCATTGACTTGAAAGAAAATTTAACTAAACTGTTTAGTTTTATAAGTATTTTCCTTGAGTTAATGAAAGAAAACCAAAAAGAAGACCAACACAGAGCATGTAGACCTGCCATCTTCTATGATGCTACTGGAATAATTAAGGAAGAATTTTGGGTCTGCTAATTTTAGGTATTCTAGAGAACATTGCTCAACCCAATACAACAATTTAGCTGAAAAAACGGTGAGATAATTGACAAAATTACATAATAATTACAGTGCTTTAGAGTGAGTTATACTAAAGCATGACTCATCACTCAATACACAAGAAGTCACAGAGCTACATCACATCCAGCAGTGCAGTTGCAGTGCAGTATAGTGGAGCTGCAGCCAAAGAAAAAATTTAAAATCAGCAATCTTTTGTTAATAAGTGGGGGAGCAGGGGAATTAATGGAAAGTATGGCTATGAATTTTGTTTTGCTTTAATGAATTAAACAGTGACAAGGAATACTTTTACAGTTGCAATTAAGATTTACAGTCTATTTAGAAAAATATTTAATACATGTTACTATTTGAACCTTGCACATCCTCTGGTAATACTTGTAAATAGTTTACTTTATTGAGGAAGGAGAACTATTCCACTCCTCATCTGGGGAAATGATTGGTGAAGTGGAAAATCAATGATGGAATTTTCTGAGATAATTACATTTTTTATTAGAATACTTTATCAATGATCTTTTTGAAAGAAAAGCTGTACAGCGTAACAGCCAAGCATAAAACACTAAAACTTCCCATGAAACATTTTGAATGACCTTCTGTAATAGCATTCACTTGAAAATAATACTTTTAAAAGCTGCAGAATCTGATTTTTTTTCCCTTGAATAAGACTTACTTGTTATGCAAAAGATAGATATGACTTTTATCAATTTCCTATCTATTAATACCTTCCTTGACAATAAACTAAGTCCCAGCTAAAGATATTATTCAACAGCAAGATGATATATCATTAGAAAAGTTACAATGATAAGTTTTTCTATTAAAAATGTGATAATTTGTACTTACCAGGTGTAAAATTATACCGAGCAGAAAACCCAATAGATTCCAGTTCAGCATCAGCAAAAAATTTAATCCACAGGAATCTGCCACTGGATTTTATCATAGGTGGATTTTGCTGTCCACAGAAACGTCCAAGGATTGGGGAAAAGCCAAAAGGTCCATCTCGTACTTCAATGTGGTCAAATTTACACTCCCAAGAAGGCTCTATGGAATATTTTTCATCAAAGTGTAGTTCAATGCATTGTCTAGGAGCAGCTAGAGACACAAAAGAAGATTATCTTATTATTTTCTAACTCAAGACCCTTCAAAATTAAAGTAAAACTGAAGAAAATCAAATATATCAATTTTGTATGCTTCTTAAAATTTTGTTTTAAAATCTATTTGAAAATTAATATATTTGTACCTGTAAAAGGTTTCTAAGAAACTTACATATTTAGAAAAAGCTGATCAGAACTGTGCTACAGTAAGGACAGATTATGTTCCTATATGTATTGCAGTCAGTGACAACCTGGAGTACAATTGCTTATACTCAGAACTACTTCTCATTGGAAATATAAGAACAAATGCAGTGAGTTCTCACTTAAGAAAGAACTAGATAAGGATGATAACTGAAGAGCAAATGATATACTGAAAATCTTGAAAGAACTTCACAGTGGCCATTTAATTAAACATTTAAAAAAATCCATCTTTAATAATTAGAAATATAGTATTTTCTTAAAAGGAGAGAAAAAAATCGTGGTTTGATTGATATATTTTATCAGAGGCAACCTCCTAGAGGTGCACTGTTTTCTATGCTTAATCCTGGCCATAGCAAAAACTGTGTGCCTTCCATGTCTAGAGCATGGTGCATTGGAGCCTTTTGCTGACAAAGCCTTCTGCTAAGACTAGGATTTGTTGTGTCATTGCCTGCTGTGCCCCTCATGGGATCATGTCCTACACTTTACACATATCAAAAGAGGTTTGTATTGCCATGAGCTTTGCCAGAGCTACCATTCTTTTCACATGAAAGTATGCAAGATCAAACTCCATGTCGAATTATTAGCATGGAAACTGCTTAGCATGGAAACTGCTGCCACTCCAGGAGTCAGTATCTCTACATTTCTTTTCTCAAGAGTAACAAGAAAACTGTCAGAGTTATGAGAACAAAGATCTTGTTTGGATTCTGAAACCTTTTAAACTGAAGCTTTTGGTATGAACTCATTACCCACATAAGAAGAGAGACTATTTAAAATTAACTGAGTTAGAAGATATCAGGTACATTTTGAAATCTTTACATAAGAGCACATAGTCAGATCCCTTTTACAACTATTTCATGTAAATAAATACAGCCTCATTTTATAAGAAGTAAGTTAACAAAACACCTTATCTGAAAAGAAAGATTATTTTAACAGGTTTACTTACAATGTTAATATAATTGGATGATATTTATTAAAACATTTAATATAAGTAAGAAGCCTTTTCTACTGTTTAATATAAGAAGCCTTTTCTACTGTTCTCAATTTGAAGACATTCATTACTTATACCAATTTACAGGAAATTTGTGATCTTTACATCCATACAAATTCAACAGAAAAAGCAAAAGTCTATGTTTTACATATAATTGCGCGAAATTCACAGTCTATGGAAAATAAATCACTTTGAAAGTGAAAAAAATTACAAAAGTAAAGTCAGATAATAAAGCTTGTAAAAGAGATAATAATAATGTTATCCTTGGTGAGGTTTGAAGACTAAAGTAAATCTTTTTAGCTTATAGTAAGCGAATAAATACTTGGAAGATACCATCAATTAATTTTATTCAGATACTTCTATCCTTGACTTTACACTTTTATAAAAATTATAGATTTAAACTCAACTAAGCAATACTGGAACAGAAGAGAGCAATCAGTGACATTCAATTTGGGATTGTATTCTGGATGCTCTTATTCCATTTAAGGAGATTTGTTGAGAGCTGTTCATCATCCACCTAAGGACCCCAGAGTCAGATATCAGAAACTCTATCCTGACAACACTTTAGGTAATCTTAAGAATGTTCATCATGGCTTGAAAGTCTCACACATTCATGGCTCCAGTGTTCTGCTATTAACCTGCCTAGAGCTTTATTATTATGTTTTAATGTCACAAACTAGATATGAAGATCGATTCTCCTACTTCTGACTGTCAGATATGCTGACATACAGCAGCATAGCTTATGCCATTATCATAACATATTTATCCTTTAAAAACTTTCTTTTCTGCTGCCTTATTTGATACCAACAAGAGGATTACAAGTGCTGGCCCATAGTTAAATCCTTATCAGGTCTTTGTATCCAAGACTCGTGTAACGTNTTCAGTCATTTGACATGATTTTTTGTGCCCAAAAGGAGCCCTAGAGCCAGCTACAGCCTTGGTATAGGAGGCTATAAAGTAAAAGGAAAGATTATGGATAAATAAAAATCCGGCCTACAGAGTTACACATGAGATCTACTGGCTGGGTGAGTGAGTGACCTGAGAAAAAACAAAATTTCCACAACCATAATCTCCATGTAGCTTTCCAAATCTCACACTGCCAACCTGTTTTATGACCAGAATATTGCTATAGTTTACACTATTCTGCCTTTATTTATATTTCAGCAAAGTCAAGATGAGGCTTTTCCTAGTGAAACTCACATCATGCCTACAGGGTCAGAGTCACATCAGCTCAAGGAGAGCTCAAGTTTCCACTTTCCCCAAAGGTCCTGAGTAGAGGCTACTTCACTTTAAGAATGGAGTATTGAATATTCATTAGCAGCACTTGCCCACTGGGGATAAAACAAGGCTAGGGATTGAATTTGATGGCTGGACCATTGCCCATTCACACTCCTTAAATGTAAAGTCATGTTCTGACATCACTTTGGCCATGCCACTAGGAACACTTCATATTTCTGCAACTGTGTGTAGCTCCAGGATGCAACACATGCATCCATGACCTTTTCATCAGGTGCATTTAAATGCACTCCTGTTTTTCATCTTGTGCTTCATATCCAGTTAATGGTTAAATGTTTTGTTTGCAGTAATCTACATAAGACACTAAATTAATCAAAACTTCCTAGATATGACCATAAGGGATGAAAACACATAATTCAAATTCTCAAATTCAAGTTCCTTTTAGCAAAAGTGGTATTATTTTACACTTATGCGCTGGCTTTAATAAGGGATTCCTTTGCTAAACACGAGGTAGAACAAGCAGCTGTTGTTTAAATACACATCTTGTGCCACAGGTTTTGTAACAAAGTGTGTGTAAATGAGGTCACAGTAAAACTTACAGAAATAAACTGGGAACAAGTCCAGAATAGTCACTAATAATAGTGTGTGTGAGTACCTACAGAAAAATAAAACAAAAAAAAATCCAGAATATGCAAATCTTCCAGCCTGGATTGGCATCTGACCACCTAATCAGAAAAGCAGGGATGGAGTGGTTACTTCTGGTATCCTAATTCACAGGTAAAGCCCATTTACATCTTCAGAACTTCTTCTGTGGCTATGATGTCAGGAAAAGTTGTTGTCAGTTCCAAATGAAAGATATTGAATAATATATTGCCTTATAAAGTGACTTGATTTCAAATCCCACAAATTCCATATTTAACTTCCAATTATCTTTCTTCAAAAAATGTTTAGAACCATGGAAAGGCCTACTTAATGCTTGCATGTCTTGTCACATTTTTCATCTAATTATCTTACACAAGTGTTGTCTTGAGATTTTACATCCAATGAAAAAAACAGTCATTGGGTTCCAGCTTGCAGTAGAACAGTTGCAGCAAAACTACATAATTAAGGTTTTAATTCTGATCAGCCTCTAAGTCTGTGTAGTGACAGCTGAAGTTAAGTGAAAAAATCTGTTTCAATTTGCCACACTGCATGGAAATGAGAAACAACTCAACACCTACTGCCACCTCTATGAGCTGTTATCCTACTAATAGTTTCAATAATCCTCAATCCTTCTCGTTATCCTGCTATTATTGATAAGGAAACCACATTTATCTTCATTTGCAAATAGAGTTCTTTCATTATTTTGGTGAAAATTTTTTGAACACAAAAATCACTGTGAAATACAAAAGGACTTTGAGCAGAGGTTTTGCATTTGATGATAACATGACAATTTTCCAACACTTGTGAAATATCATGAAAGAGTTTAATGGTCTTTTGTGAGAACATGAGACTTTCAAGAGTGATGACTCTATATGTTCACAAACATGTAAAGTGGAAGCTATATTTTATGTCTCCATAGGGCAATTCTACTCTATAACTATATTTATAAATAAGCACTTAATTATTAAAAGCAGAAGACTGGCTAAAATTTTACAGGTATTTCACTTACAGGATTGATAAACCAATTCTCAAGTTATAGTGTGTATAACTATCTCACTCCTCAAATATTTTAATACAAATAAAAGCCTTTGCTCCTACAAAATCTCCTGTGCAAATTTTCTCTTGCAGCACACATGCCAAATGTTCTGCAGTCTGGCAAAGGCTATTGCTGTCACTGCTGTGATTGTTCTGGGCAGCTGTGAATTTTGTCAGGTTAGAATCATGAATATGCAAAATAAGGATGAAATTTGGCCAAGTTTTCTCAGCTCATTTTCTATGTTTTCTATATGCCAAATAAGATTGAAAAAAAAAAAAAAGAAAAAAAAAGAAAAAAGAGCAAAAGATAAAAAAATCAAACAAAAAAAACAAAGTCTCATTGCATTTTGAAAGGCAGATGGGATTCATCAGAAGCTCCTTGGGGAGATGTATCCCCCTCCTCCAAGCCTCATTTGTGACACTTCTCTATAGCATAACAATTTTTGTACAGAGTCCATGATTTCATGATGACTTAAAGAATTTCTTTTAGAAAGGCATTCAACCTGGACTTTAAAATTCCTAGTTGTCCCAAGAGTTTATTATCGTTACTACTAAAACAGGAATTAAAAAAAAAAAAAAAATAGAGAAAAAGCAAAATAATCTAAGAAACTTCCAACTGTTTGATCTGCTTATGTCTTTGAGTCCTAGGATAGAAGCCTCTGCAGTCAGGAATCTTCTTTGCTTTCAGAAATTCACAGTCTACGGTCATGGCAACTTTTGCCATCTCCTTTACTTCACCAAAATAATGTTTATATGATAAAAGGGTTGCATACATAGAAATTGAGCTACAATGGGGAGGAAAAAAAATTGAGATTAAATTCAACTGTTTACAACACACTACAAGCTGGAGTCCTCAGTAAAGCCACGAGGAATTGTGTTTGAACTTGCCCTGAGACTGCGTTTGATGGCAAATAAATGAAGGAAGGAATGCAAGCAGCCAGGAAAGAACCTAGTGATTCCTATATGAATTTATACTCACATCATACAGCTTTCAGGATGTTATATACCGTGCAGGTATGCTGAACTCCCTGAGAGTTCAACATGCAAGGGGGAGGTAGTGATGGGTAGACCATACCAACAGTCTCTCCAGTTTGGTACTTGGCATTCAACAAGATTCAGAAGTTGTTCAAGCATATTGAAATTTCAACACTGAATATCGAAATAAAATGCATAAAGAGATGTTTCTGTCTTACTCTAAAATATTTATTTCCTCCATTAGTCAGGATTATCTGCAATTTCTGTAGATTTTTATCTGATTTTAAAGACATTGCTATCAGTATTTTTTAAAATCCTTTAATATCGGTGTCTTATGACAATGAGTTTCACAGAATATAAAAAATGTGGGAAAAAGTTGATACTTGCTAGACTTCTTTATAATTTTCTGTCATTTTATATGTTTCAAAAAGAATAAGTACGGACAAATAACTTATTCTAATTACAAAAAGGTTTTTGTTGACCTTCAGTAGTTCTTCTGCCTTTTTTTTAAATATGCCACATTTTAAAATATTACTGCTCAGATATCTTCCTATATCTCTGCTCGTTTTTGTGACATTTTCCAGACAGACTGTTGACTAGTGACTATTTCTGGCTTTTTTAGAAGACAGAAATAGACATGGGGAGATCAATGCTGAAAATGTTCTGCAATGTCTATGGTTCATTGTGAGTTTTAAAATGACCAGCTGCAATCCAAACTGTTGATTAAGCTGGATGGGGAGAAGAAAATACCCATGTCATAAAAAAATTGTGTTCAACTGGATTTTACAAGACTGACTTTTCCAATAAATTATAACAAGATATCTGTTGAGTTTACTCTTCTCCTTATACGTTACTCTAAACTTGTCAATGTGGAATTTCATCTTTGTCATAGAAGGTGGTTGATTAAATCTTTCCTTCTTAAATTGTTCTTTGGACTTTCCATTTTTAGATATTTTAAATCACATTATTTCAACAGTAATAATATTCAGTAATTATTTCAACAGTGTATTTTGCAGTCTTTCAGCATATTAACCATATTTTTGTAAGTACTTAATTACTATAATGAAGATAAAAATTTTTATAATATTGGACGTTCAAGCGCCTTCTTATTGTGAGGAAGAACATCTCATTGCCTGACATGTGGGACTAAATTTTACAAAAATGGTGGGTTATTTTCTACACCATTTCACTTTAATGATAAAACATCCTGCGTTTCAGATCTTTGAAGATAAAACAGACTTGCTTCTTCTCAATCTCAAAGGAGTGTTAGATCATTTGATCAATATATGCAAAAGACCCGGATCTAGCAACATAAGTATAACCAGAAAAACAATAATACTAAGCTGTACATTTTGAACCTATACAACTATCTTCTTAAAAAAAATATTATTTTAAACCAATTACTAAACTGTTCTGGAATTTAAATATTTACCATGTGTCTGCTTAAATTTCAGACATATACAGACTAGCATAAATTTTATTTTAAGAATTTGTTTGGCTACATTATTTATAATCACCTCTTCTGACTTACTTTAGTCAAGTTATCTAGCACCAAAGTGGAATTCAGTCATTTTGCTGTGACTTTTGACTTTCTAAAAGTACATAACATGTGTGGATCTAGAACAGCTCATTCAATTTGAATCAGCTATATATCTTTGGAAATCTAGCTAGGTACTACCTGCATCTTTCGTAAAATAATAATTTCTGTAATTCCTCACTCCATCATTAATTTATTAATAATTCTCTAAATGAAGGATGGGTAGAAGACCATCACTGTTTTATTCTACGTGTATTCACAACTCATGAAAGAAGCTTTTTGATTCCAGGGACTTACTGTACAGCACCTGATTCATCTTTTCTGAGCTCTGACAGGATCTAATCTCTATTACTTGCCACAGATTCATTATTACAACAATCTCTCCAACATCCATTGTACCAAGACTAATGAAAAGGAACCACATAGTTTGTTTGTAATACACCTTTAGCCTTTCCTACATCACTTCCATACCTGCAATTGTATACTCATTAAAAACTAAGTTTTAGAGATGTTTTGTGACAATGTTTATTCTTTTCTAGTTTTATTTTGTAGATTAGGGTTTTTTAAAATTTTTACTTCTTATGAACAATTGGATGGAAAATAATTTTAACACTCACTGTATGGATATTTTCTGTATGACTTTTTTCACTGTGCTTTGCCTAGCTAAGTTTGTCGTCCCTGGTTCAGTTACAGTAAGTTTAAAGTGTCTGCATGAAAGTCAAAAGCATTTTTATTTCCCATGTTCAATTTTACTACTTATTTTAAAATAGCCTTTCTTCTGTCACATTACAGCATTTTAGGTTCTAATCATTTTCTAAATATCCTGAAATGAATTGTACTGTTTATTACTGAGTTTTACATACTTCCCACCTTAACTAATTTATGAGTTACATCAAAAAAGAAATCAAGAGGTTCTCTAAATCTTTTGTCTTGAAAAGATTTATTACCATGACTTTACCTACTCTTCACATATAATAAAACCTATTCTTTTTAATACAGTTGATGGTAAAATATAAAGATTCTTCTTTTGGTTACCTTCTATAATGTAGACACACTCTCTGTCCGGAGGATACTTGTTGGGGTAATTTGGAGAAGTGAAGATGCCTCCCTCTGCATATTTTGTCCAAGTTCCACACTGCACTGGCCTCTGTCCTTCGGAAACAGTTTGCTTTTCTGTGAAATGATGACATTAATCATTATATAGTTAGCCCAAAAATTATTATGTCCACGTGACACTTAGAACTCTCTAACAGAATAAATGCAACAGCCCTTTTTCTGTCAGCAGCCTCAAACTCTCATCTGTTGAGACTGAGTATGATAATTGAGCTAGGAAAAAAGGAGGCTGTTTTTTAGGGGTACAAACATATAATTCTTACTCAAAATATGTTTTTCAAGGCAGAGGAGAGGTTTGAATGTCTAGGGGAAAATAAATTCGCATTGCTTTTAAAATAATAACCTTCTAGGGAAAGCACGTGCTTGAGAATTGGAAGGCATCAATTTCCCACTCATATATCTCAAAAAGCTCAAGCATGTGCTCTATCAGCAAGCTTCATGCCATAATACAGGAATATATCAGTCACGAAATCAGGGAAACAACTCAGAGAATTATGACCATTTATAGAAGTTGTTTTAAATCTTCAGCATATTTAGTTATATTCACCGGACAGAGGTAGACAGGGGAATTCCTGGAATCTGGTTACTAGATTATTTTTATCTCACTGTTTGCAGTAAAATTAATAAATAGCTCTGAGGTCAGGAATCACAGCCCAGAACTTTCCTTCTCCTAAGTGAATCCTCAGAGAGCAGAGTCAGACCTTCTTGTCTGCATTCTTCCTAGCCCTGAATCTCTTGCATTTCTCTCTGCTGTCTGTCAGAGAGACTGGAGTCAAAGGTTTGGACCAGTTCAAGCTGAACAAGATCAGGCATCCCTTCCTAAGCATCTTGCTTTGACAAGTAGGCTAAAATGAGATAGAGTCTTCAGAAGGAAATACATCTAGGCTGCTATTAAAAGGAAGGACAGAAGGTTCTAGACTGGTGTTGCTCTGAATGAGGTAAGTGGTAATCAAAGAGCTGTCCCATATAACTTAAGCCCCCCGTGTATAGAGTAAAGGTGTTTGAGGCTCCCTCTTAAGATCAATGGATGAAAACAAGTACTTTCCAAGGATGATATTAACCATCTGAGATTTGACTTATACTCTGCAAGCATTTCTTTTTCACCCTGGTCCCTATCCAGGCAGAGTATGGAGCCCCATTTCCTGCAATGAATTCTGGCCTGCAGGGACTGTGCACTCAGACACAGGTTCAGACACACACTGTGCTTAGCAGCATTCCCTGCTAGGCTTTCCTCACACTGAGAATCCAAGGCTTTCAAGAATCTCCTTCTCTCCTCCCCCTGCACAAATGCACCCATGATACCAAATTTCAGGTTTTTAATTATACTTCAACAAGAAAAAATATTTTAAGGGTAGGTAGCTGAGTGCCCAAACTGGACTTCCCAATTTGAAAGTGGGAGTATTTTATAGTCTTTAGTTAGAGTCAGGCTGAGCCTGATGAGCACCCCTGGATTTTTTTTGTGTATGCAGGCATGTGAATACTCCAAACAAATGGACAAAGGGCAGACATACTGGAAGTAAATGAGCTACTAAAAATTCCAAATCTAAACTAAAATGTCAAATCCGTATTTTGGTCTCTAATAAATTTTCTGACAAAAATGTCTGAAGTTTACATACCTGTTCCTTTTTTGGTTGCCCCAGACAAATGTAGGATGATTAGACTTGCTACAACTGAAAGAGAAATATGCATTAAATATGACAATGATACTTTCTGCAATCAAATAACTTGTACTCATATATCTCACAAGAATACAAATGAAATAAGGTTGCTGTAAAGAAAAAGTTTCATGTTTACTTGCATCTTTTAATTGCACATATTGTATAAACAAGTTTCTTCATGGCCTGTTCTTGTAAGTATTTTTCTTTGCAAATGTATGCAAATAAAAAAGGAGATCTTTTGGGTTTAAAACAAAATCCAAAGGCACTGATGTTCTAATCCTATTTTTTCCTTTTTCTTTAATATTAGAGAAAAACATTTTTACCAATACCTATTTATATGATAATAGTTCATGTCAGTAATAGAAAAGTGGCTGCTTTCAACAGAGGGAGACTAAATTTCAGTGTCACTGTATGTACTAATGTCTCTCACTATGGCATAATAAAATTTGAAAATGAGTACTGGGAGTAGGAAAGAAGTGAGAGGTTGGGTTCTTCACATCCATCAAAGCATTTGCAAATCTCTAGTGAAGTAAATTATTGTGTGTGCTTAACAATGTCATTAATCAAGTTTGACTTGTCGAGAGGGTGTTGCTTTTTTGCTGCAGTGAATCTGCAGCCCATTTTACAAACAGGTATCTACTGTCTCCAACCATGATAGGACAACTATGCCTCTTGGAAACAAATGCAACCTTTTTGAAATGGACTTTGACCTGGAGGGAATTGCTGGGTTTCTGGGAATTTCCAAATAGTTTGACTAGAAAAGGCTAAGAGGCAAACCCTTAGTACAGTCATAATGAGACTGATTTGGAAGATCAAAGTGACTAACTAGCTACCTGACAAAGGAATCATACACTGATTTTCTTGTCATCATTCATATCTTCTTTGCCTATCGGAGAAAGTGGAATAGCAAGTGCAGAAGAGAACAGATCCATCAGTTCTTGGAGTGCTTAGGGCTTTTCCCCGGCTAGTTTGGCATTAGGCCCAAACACAGTACCCTGCTGCACTGACCTTAAGGTGGAAATGAAGTTGTTGCTTATTCAGAGCATTTTGGATCAGTCGGCTACCGTTTTGTTGATGACAATGACGAGGAACTGATCAATTAACAAAAGTAGTTGAATGGCATACTTTCTTCTTATTTTCCCCAAGAGACACCAAAAGACACCATGGGCTAGTAACTATGATCCTTTCCAAGATGGTGCTTTTAGCATTTTCACCTTTTTTATCACAATTCATGTGTAATTTTCACCCCAAAGGAAGCTAGTCTCCATATTTCCAGTATTCTGATGGCATTGAGATCCCTATTTCTATGTCTTTGAGCTTTCCTATGTGACAGACAGTTGAAGGCATGGATGATGGCTGCCCTATTAAGCAGGGTAAGATTGAAATTCCGGGAAAATGAAGGCTTGGCAGCAAATTCACTACTTCTTGGTCAGGCTGACAGCCCCTAGAGACAGACGTTGGCAGCACTGATAGTTAAAACTCTTGTGTGTCATGGGCATTCAGTGAGAACACTACACCTTCTGCTCGGGTCTGAATGCTACCTAGCCATTCATGCCCTACTCCCCTCAGGGGTGAATTCTGGAAATACATACTAGCTGGGACTCTGCCTGCCAACCCTGTCAAAATCTGAAGGCAGGCAGGAGTCACCCCTTTACTGAGTTTCTCATTCACTTTAGCTGTGTTTTGTGCAATGATCATAATGCATCTATGCCTGTAATCTTCACCAACCTACACCTAATTCCTCAACAGTGTAAAGTGGATTGGTGGTCAAATATGGAATCAGCTGCCGGTGTTCCTTCTGCCCATAAATTTGTGGAAGCTAGAATAGGACGCACGATAACCAAACAAACTCCATGTGAGAAGTGTTTCTTTTAGGCAATTAATAACAATGCATATCTGATTTTTACAGGTTCATTTCAAGCATCTTTATCTATTAGGTCTCCCCTCATTTTCTATACAGAAAAAAGTGGAGTTCAGAGAAGTAAAGAGAGTTGGTCCAAGCCACAGATACCAAGATGACAAAAAACCCACAGGTCTTTTCAGTTCCAGCTGTAACTGCCAGAAAAGAGGTTTCCAAACCACAGAGCTGTTTTCCTAAAGCATAGAGCTTTACTTAAATGTCATTATATCAGTATTTCCTATTAATAAGCAGTCAAAATACTCTTGATAAAAAATTTTAATAGACAAGCAGAGAATAAGAACCTAAGTGTTTGGGGGTTTTGTTTCTATTCAAGACATATGATATCTAACATTTTGATAGATTAAGTGAAACACTTCTCCCATACTAAAAAAAAAGAGAAAGACTCTTGATTTAGTGTTATCAACAGTAGCATCAAAATATGCAAGTTTCCAGAAAGTAATTAAAATTTTGGTCTTCTTGGAAAAAGCCAACACAAATACATTTTATGTAAGCAGACAAGACAGACCATTTTATTCTATGATCCCTCTGCACAAATGCACCCATGATACCCAATTTCAAGTTTGAATTTCTCACGCCTTTTTCTTTCTCAAGCCACAGAAAAAGAACAGTTCTTTTCAGAGAGGGGGGAAAAAAACAAGACCCCAAAGGGACCAGCCATGGAATTTGCACTCATTGAAAATTGCCACTTGGGAAATGTTGGCAGCATAGCAACAATATTGTCATTAGCTCAGTTTGGGAACTATTTTAAAGAAGTTTCCACAAAATTTCTTGTTGCATTCTCACTGTCTTCCTCCTCCCCCTTTTGCTCCTAATCATGGGTGTAATTATAATCGTGCTTTCTAGTGCCACTCTGATTACGCATCTTTCCATCTTTTTTGGATCTGTGCATTTTTTCATTACAAGCTGTACATTAAGTGATTTATCTCTTGGCCAGGCTTTTAGGAGGCTGTGATTTGGCACAGACGTGGCTTAGCCCTGGCGAAGAGTTGTTGGACAAGCAATACCTGGTCATAGCGCTGTTGTACAGGTGTGGGCGCACAGAGAAGTGCTGGGAGGAATTGGGGCCAGTCAAGCCCCTTCAGAACACTGGACCCTCTGCAAAGCAGAGGCGGGAAAAGGAGTCCCACCCCGCATCTTGAGGCCCCTAAGGTCTTGGAAGAGTAGGTGACACATTTCGGTGCCTCCTTGCTAATCCTGGTGGATTTCAGCCGAAAGCGCCGCCCCCGCCCCGCAGCTCTCCGGGATCCGTGCCCGCTGTGGCGGCCCCCGCCCCCGCCGCGGCTCCCGGCGCTGCCCCTCTCCCCTCTCAGCCTCGGCGAGCCACGGCCGGGGCCCCACGGCGCCGCGGACGGTGGGGGCAGTTCCCCCCGCTCTCTCCCGGCGCGGCAAAAGCCGCCGGAGGCGTCGTGCCCAGGTGAAAGCCTCCAGCTCCCGGGAGCGTGCCCCGCCGCTCGCCCCAAGGCGCTGGCAGACAGCGGCTCCCCTCCGGGGCACCGCAGCGCGGTGGGGAGAGGATGCGGTGTGTGCGTGGGGGCAGCTCGCCCGCTCGCCGCGGGAGCCTGGGCGTCCCGTTACGCCAGGTGTGGAGGCAGCGGAGGGCAGGAGCCCGTGCGCGGCAGCGGAGCTCGGTCGGGGGTGGGAAGGGGGAGATAGATACTCACTGTGAAAGAAGCTGCGCCCATGGGTCATGTCTGTTCCTTACACAAGGGGCTTCGGTCTCCACTAATTCCATTTAGATACGGGAGGACTTCCAGTGGCGGGGAGAGGATGGAAGTAGGAAAAGAAGAAGACAACAAA
>VWZV01003253.1:2440-24517 GCA_013397155.1 Irena cyanogastra | reverse complement strand
GGAGGGAACCCAAAGAGGAGGGGTGGGGTAGAGAAAGATTTACCAAATAGGGGATTTAGTCATATTTGTGTGCAATGAGAACCTTATTAGAGAAGAAATCTTTTAAAATCGAATAAATCCATTTTTGCAAAACCTTCTCCCTGCGCAAAGCATAGTATCAAGCGGTAGCAGCGGCAAGAGGCTGAAAACACATTGCACGGTCTGGAATCCCCTTGAGAATGGATGGAGCGAGAAAGAGATGGATGAAGATAGATAGATGCCCCCTCACTTCTCCAGTCCAGGGCGAGAAGCAGAAGAAAACCGTGGAGACTCTTCCATTCATTCACTGGAGGGGAAGGGGAAGAGGAGGGGAAGGACGGGAGGGCGGCGGTGGTGGAGAAGGAATGATTTCAAAACTGGGAAAGGAAGGGTAAAAGGAGAGGGATGGCTTTCCCTCTGCTAATCAGTTCATGGATCAGACAAAATGCTCCTGAGTTCCTCCCTGACCTGCACCTGCCAAAGGGAAATTGAAAAGATTTTCCCCCTTGAGAGGCGCCTTCTTCCTCTACACACCCACACCCACGCACGCACAGAGACACATACGCGCACAAAAGGGAGCAATAAAAGTTTATCTGCTAATCCTCCGGCCGCAGATACAATGATTACCTCTTCCAATCAGCCCAGAGACGACTGCAAAATCTCTCCCTTTCTCTCCGGCCCTCCCCCCGCGTCTAGGACTTATCTTCCTCCCCAGCAACAACCCACCCCAAACACTCATCCCTTTGACGAGGTTGCGAGGGGCTAGTGGTCAGGGCGGGAAGGGAGGGAGAGAGAATATAGTATGGAAAACATATTAATAATTAGAGTATTGAGAGGGCCTGAAATAGTCTCAATGGAAAAGAAGAGGAGAGGAGGAGTAGATGAACAGAAAGGGCTGTGTCCCCTCTTGGCCTCTGGAGCGGGCCCTGCAGAGCCGCGGCAGCTGGCACCTCACTCCCGCACCGCCGCGGCCCCAGCACACCCGGCCCGGGTGAGGGGAGGGCGGCAAGAAAGGACGGGGAGCGAAGCGAACGGCTGGGGCAGCGGGTAGGGACGAGGAGAAGGGAAGATTTCTGTCACAGAAGTGCAGGGGGAGCAGGATGGGATCCCCCTGCTCCTCTTCACCGCCGTTGCGGAGGCCAGGCTGGGGAACAGCTGGTGCGGGAAAGCCGCCGACCCATGCGGGGATGGGGCAGAGCCAAGGGACCCGAGATACCCGCAGCACCTGCCCCGGGCTCCCCACGCCGCAGCAGCATCTCGGAGACGGGGTCGGCGCCGCTCCTCCTTGCCCGCACCTGATGCTCACGCCGCTTGCAACAAGAAAAGTGTGTCTGTAAGCACAGCCGGGGCAGGGAGAGAAGGAAGGGTGCTGGGAAGGAGGCTATAAATCAACTAAAAATGAAATGTAACCCGGCATCCTGCTTTACGCGGGTGCGGAAAAGCAGGGGCGGGGGTGAGCGCAGGTCGGACGGCACCGATGGCTGTGTCCCGGCGGCTCTGCGGCTGGGCGCGGAGCCGCGGTGCGCACTCGCGGAGCCGGGCTACCCGCTGGGACCGGACGGGTCTGCCCCCCATCCCGGGGTCTGCCGGCGGGCTGGGGGTAGTGTTAGATCAGGCGGAAGGCCTATTGTCTTTAGGGCACCTTTTGGTGAGGTGGGTACCCTTGCCGCCTTTGGGACAGCACTGAGCAGCACAGCAGCTGTTCTGGAAGGTGAATGATGAGGAAGCCCGGATATGTGTGTATGTATGTATGTATGTATGTATTTATTTGTTTATTTTCTCCAGTAAAGAGCCGTGTTTTAATAAAAAGCCTCGGGGTTTTTTCAGCCTGTGGATTGTCTGCTCCATACTCTGAAATGAAGACTGTATCTGCCATCAATGCTTACGACTGCAGGCAGTCAGCAATAACTGCGTGCACATTAGAGTAAGTCTGAGGTGATCTTGGCTAGCAGGATCACCCACTCAACCAGCCAGCCATCCGTCAGCCCAGCCAGCCTGACTGAGCACTCAAATTCCTGCCGGGTGAGAAGGGCACAGGGTTTTGCTACAGGGCTGTGAGTAAGCTCCTTATAATAAGGAATATAGAAGATATAAGGCTTCGTGAAAGGATTCACGTGTTTTGTGTAATTTGTCTTGCTATTAGCAACATCAAGTTTGCAGCTGTTAATCTCAATAAACTGTCCTACTCTGCTTTCTAACCCTCTCAGCACTTTCTCTGACCTTCCTTATTCTCATCCACAATGAGTTACAGAGCTCTATTTGTAGAGTAATTGAAAGACCTGGTTTATCCATAGGATAAACTTCTATACAGATGTGCAGTCTATCTTAGGCAACAGTAGAGTAACAGAAAAGGGTAGTGTTGAAAACAGTCATACAAATGTTTATAGACAGTCAGATGTTTCTTCTGCAGGATGATGCAGACATCCATATGGCTAAGTTTCAAGTTATAGTTACTTAAAAAAAAAAGGTAATAGAACAAGTAGGCACAAAACAGCTGATTTTGCTGTTCTGGGAAATGTGCTGTGTCACATCATATAACAGCGAGCTTCACATTTTTCCTTTTCTGAAATAGGATGTTTTCAGTTTTAAAATTCCTAGATCTTTTATCATCACTCATAATTTTAAGGACACCATTGCAATGTTGTTGAGAAACAGAAAGTGGTACATACCAAATGTGTTTATGCCAAAATGTAATCAGTAACCATCATTATGGAGGGAGACATCCACAAAATAAATGAGGCATGACCACAATGGCCACTGCATGTTCTCATCAGCAATGAGACCTTAAGGAGATATCTCAGGATCTACATCATTGAATGCTAAAAGCTTATGCAAAAGTGTTTATAAGCAAGCACCCAGGGTTTGCAATTTAGAGACTGTTCAAAATTGCTTTCTGCCTCAATAGATATCCTTTCTGTAGAGAGTTTAAAATTTTGAACTTCAGACAACTGCTGAAATGTTCACCACCATCTTTTTCTGGTTTTATATCTCATTTTGTTGCAAAATCTCTTTATGTGAGTTTTGGCAAATGCTCTTTCTGGTAAAGTAGTAGCTCATGCTCTCAGGTGAGCACATCTTTCATGATCCTAGAATTCTATAGCTAAATTTTTATAAACTTTGTGTGTGTTTTTACATCCTTAATTAGCCAATTTCCAGAACCTTAAGTTTCTACTAAGCAGTACATTAAAAAAGGAAGAAAAGGACTGACATTTAATAAAACATGAAATGTTTTAAAAAAAATGGGAAAGCCTAATAACCATAAACAATTATGTCAAATGGCATCTTAGTAGTGTTAGAAAGTCTTTGGATTTATTCAGTAAGAGTCCTATTGATTTTTAAATGAGTTTAAGGGGATTTTTAGGTTTTACATTTTTCTTAGAGTAACGACATTGGCTTATTTTATTATATACTACACTTTTACCTTAGAAATGTACTTTTATTAGTTCTATATTGGTTGTCAGCTGAACCTTGTTTTCAAAAATAAGCAAGAAAACCCAACACAATTATGTCCCTTGATTCAGTACATATAATGTTATTCTTTGTAGTTTTAAACCATCCATTTCATGGCAATCTCTTTATAGTGCACTCTTTCACATTCACAGCTGAATTTTTCTATTGATTTTTAGAGCAATTTGTTTGAATATTTTATTCAGCAAGACATGAAGCTTCCTTCCTGTTGTCTAATATCTTTAGGCCAACTTAAGACACTGATCAGCCTGAGGATGGCTGGTATGGCAGAAAGGAGATCACTCATTCATAGACTAGGTTAAGCACTGTGAAACATTTTCAAATTGAGATTACAAGACGAAAAAAAGACAAATACGCATGAAAATATCTAATGGTTTTGTCCAAAAAAGTAGTGTACAATCTCCTGTTGAGATCTACGTGAAGCATTGGATAGTTTTCTTCAACAGATGGAAAAAAGCTTTTGCCTCTGAATTGTGTCATGCTGGTGTTTTGATGACAAGAAAAGAAAATAAAAATTCTGCTTTGCTTTCCCCCCCTTCTGTGGTTAGCATATATGTTTGTATGTCAAAAGCAGAAGTCCTGGGCAACTAGCTGTAAGTGGCAGTGTCTAGGCAAGGGGTTGGACAAGACAATCTCCAGGAGTCCCTTCCCACCTCAAACACTCTGTGTTGAGTCCATAAACAGTGGGTGACAATAGATTGTAAAGTGGGGGAACAGGTTCATTGAGGAAAAGAAATTCCTTAATATTCAGGACTGACTTGGCTTGCTTTCAGTTGCAGCGTGTAAGAAATTGAGACAATATATCTCGATTATTTTCTCCTTGAACAAGAGCAGAGTATTCAGTCTCAGTTAAAATGGTAAATTATTCACAGTTAAAAATTCCCCAGCATGGAGGAACCTTAGGAAAATTACCTCCATACCTTTCTTAATTAAATTCTTTCTTGTGAAAACAGAACCTGTCCAGCATTTGTCCATCCTTTCCTGGCTACTTTGGATAGTCTTGTCTGATCCCAACTCTGCCATTGACAGCTGTTCTAACTATACCCCATAAAACCAAAATTAATTAATTCCTCTTTGTGTAGAGAAAAGACTGAAAGGATTCAAAATAGCCACAAGTTTCTCCCACATTTTCAACAAAACATTCCTTGAACTGGAAGAAACAGCGCAATTATGAAATAGAGAAGGCACTGGCTTCCTTATTTTTGGAGAGCAATCTTTGCTTCTGAGGGTGAGAAGGAAAAAATACAAGAGTGGTGTTTCTCCTCTCTATGCCTTCTTTAAAAACATTTTGGATTCTGTGCTGTCATGTGTAATTACAGACGCACTTTTTGCCACAATCTCTTGTGAATGATTTTTTTTTTTTTTTTTTTGCTTGAATGTAGCAAATCCAAACTACAGACTCAGTATAACAGTTACACACAGTGTGACATTCGATAACACTGAAATGAATCACCAAGCTGATCAGCACATCTACATTCATGGTTTAGTTCAGATAAAAAGAGTGGTTCTAAAACGAATCTCTCAATTTCCCTCACTTACCACATTTTGGATTGCAAATTGGAGCAGACTTTGAGTGTGTGAGCTGGTTTTCTTATAGATGAAACTAAGCTGAGCGATGTGTTCCTAGAGCAGAGTCTGTTTTGTAACTTCTAAAGGGCATGCAGCCCCACTGGAGCAGAGTAACACTAGTGCTAAATAAATACAGGTACAGAGCAGGCATGGAGAACTCAGTACCAACCCTTTCACCTTTCAGACAGGTTCATTTTGTCCTGAATTGCATATTAATATGCACTTGTTCAATATTTCTCTCAACAGTGCTAGAAGCTGAAACACGAAAAACTGAAATACATTCCATTCTTTTGTGATGAAACACTTGCAGAGAGGCATGACATATACCTTCCTGTGTGATATCAGGATAATGGAACCTTTTAGTACCTTAAAATAACATCTTTCCTCTTATCCATTCTCTGGTCATTTGCAGACAGTCTTTTGTAAGTGCAGAAGGACTTTGGGTCTGCACTCTTCCAACAAAAGTGTTTTTGAATATGACACATTTAGAACATCTCTTCTCACACAGTTTTCTTGAAAATCGAGGAGTATTTCCATTCTGCAAACCAGTCTGGGGGATAGCCCTTAAATATGAGAAGAAAGAAGTTTAAACAAGGAATGAAGAGAAATCTCATACTTTTCAACTGCAATTTTTCATAATTAGTCTTGTATTTAATAAGTGTAACTTGGATTTACATGACACCACACAATTCCAATGGACAAAAGACTTCTCTTCTACAGGACACTTTTATTTAATCTTCTCTTTTTTCCTTTTATCCTGTTTGATTAGTCTCACTCTGAATGAAATAAATTAAAAAAGTAATTTTTTGGGATGTTGCAGTAATTGACAAGGTTGCCTACTGTACTCAGTTTTCTTTATTTAGAACAGTGGTCTCCAAAATGGGGGGAGATTGTGGACTAGTAGAGTGTACAATACAACTCATTGGGGTACAGAAAGAAAATATTTTTTGCATCGTTAATAAACAAAACAAAACAAAACTATTTTCTTAAAAAAAAGTTTGTTAGTTCATCCTTATCTCATACTTCTTAATTTCTATTTTTCGTAGGGTTTATAAATAAAATGCATTAGTACAGTAGTCCATGCATGTATTTCCTAAACAAATAAACATATATTGGGCTGCATGCTTAAAAATCTCTTACTAATAGGGGTTTGCTATAAAAAAAAAGGTTTGAAGAACACTAAAGTTCTGCCAGCTATCCTCTCTGAAGGAAATGGCATTTGCAAAAGTGCTAGTTCAGATTCCACATTTAAGACACATAAATTTGCCACTTAAATTAAGGCTTTCAAGAACCTTTAATTCTACCATTTCAAGAACAAGGGCAATTCAGGAGGTGGGTGGTGGTGTTTGGTTTAGTTTGGTTAGTTGTTTTGGTTTTTGTCATTCACACATTGATGGTTTGGTTTATGAATTAAAGACATGTTGCTGTCTGAAAGAGCTCAAGAAGTTCCATACCTGTTATTGCCAAAGTCTGGAATAAAGCAGTTGAACAGGAATATTCAAAAAAATTTTCTCCTCTCCAAGTTACCTAGTAAGAATTTTGTGATTACTACTCTCTGGCTAAAACAACTAATATCAAATAAAACCCCAAAAATATAAACAAAAAAAAAAAAAAGAAAAAAAAGAAAAAAAAGGAAAAATTATATATAACTAATCAGTTTTCAAAGAACCAACTGTAAGAGCACGTGAAACTCACGGTAAATCTTTGCAAGATTGTATTCTGAATCATCTATCACAGGTTAAGAATTTGAAGACAGCAGCGGAAGATAAACCATGGAAATCTGCATAATTTAAAATTAAACCTGAAATGGCAGAAGTTAAAATTAGTTTTAAAATAGATAATTAGTTCCTTACAAAATTGCTATGATTAATACATAATAAAAAATTATCAAACAATTACCAGTTTGTTATTAGCTGATTCATCTGCACTTACCTATGAGCCATTCCATTGCAGCTTTTACTGCACTCTTTTTCCTATAACTCTATTTAGGGTAAATAAACCCAAGTACTCAATGGGGGTCCCATGTGAAAACTGTATTTAGAAATAATGTGACATATATAGGGACTGTATTAGCCTGTTCCTTGTTGTAAGAATGAAGAAGAGTACTTAAAAGAAAGTATAATTCAGTTATATAGACACTTGATGTTTTCCTGAAATACCCTCTTTAGTACTAACAAAAGAAATTATCTCCTTAAGAAGACAAAGCAGCACCATTTCTCCTACACAGTAGTGTGGAATCTTAGAAGGGTTAATTGGAAAGTTCAACTAATTCTTATTTCATTAGTGTTCCAGTGGAATGCTGTAATTAAATGCATTTTTCCAGGGAATTGTTAATAGGGCTCAATTTACCATTTAAGACAAATACTCTTTTTTACACTAGGGAGGCGGGGTGAGTCATATTTATTATTTAAGTGGAATATTTATAATATTGTGCCATGGAAAAGAGTGCATGAATCTTGCTGTCTTGCCAAACATTTCATCCTTGCCAGAGAGTAGCAGAGGTGGTAGCAAATCATATATTTTAGAGTTAGACTAGTTATTACAAGATACTATGAAATGACTAATTACTGTAGACCTGGTTAAAAAGAAAAAACAAACAAAAAAACCAAAACATTTATTTATAATCTCATATGGAAAAGGAATTTGAAAGCTGCATGCAATTTTCTAACCTCCAAGTTGGCATCTTTGCCATATCTAGCACGTGAGTTACATACGTAGTGCATGCAGCAAAGCTACAAGTAAATAAATGATGGCCTGCAAACTAGACTGAGATGAAGGCAGAAGGGGGAGAGTTATTTGGGAACACTGAATTAGAAGGAAAAGCCTGGCTTGATTGGCAGTTATAAATCAGCAAAATTTCACTGAAGATGCTGGATACACATTTGTCAGTCCAAGTGAAGTCTTATTTTAAAAGACTAGCTTCTAAACTAACACATAATTTAGACATTCATTGTATTGCCCTTTTATCAATCTTGAGATGGGGACAAAGGGGAAGGTTGGCAGAAGATGGAAAGAGTAAGGCAAGTAGGCACAGTCCTAATGGAGATAATTGGATGTTAATAGGTAACACTGAAGATTTTTCTCAGGTAAAATTGATTCATTACAAATACTAACAGACCTAGGAATCTGTATACATAGGGTTTTGGTTTCAGGAAATTGTCATCAAAATATTCTAAATAAGGCAAAATTATTGCTTTATGCTTTGGGGCAGTATGTTAGTATGCATTAGAGTTGCAGTTTTTCCAAGAAGGTAACTAAAAATTCAGAGTCCTTCTTTGATTATTATGTGCATGGAAAAGTTGTTACAGGTGAAAACTTTTCTGTTTCTGGTTTAAAATGCATGTCCTGACATTCAAGTCCTGTAACACTTCTTCGTAATTAAGAAAAATATGTCGAACCCAGCATTTTTAACACACATTTCCTGTAAAAGGTAAACTATTTCTTTCCGAGGTCTGATCTCATGTAAAAATAATTATCTCTTTTTAAAGTCATAGCTAGGACAAAATTAGAATCATTAAGTCAATAACATTAAAATTACTTTCAGTTTCCATCTTCTGAATGGCCTTTCATTCACAGAGTGCATATGCAAATTTTGACAGAGGTCTTCATCATCAAATGAATAGTATGCTCTTGCACATGACAGTTTTTTAAATTACAGTTCATCTTTCTCAGTGTGTTCTGCATCAGCCTACTAAACTGAATAGCCTCAAGTTTAGCTATTCTATTTTAAAACTGTCAAACATTATTAGCAGAGCAGAGAAGCAGTTCAAAAAGTAATTAATTCCAGGGCTTAGAGTAAACTGCTATTTTAATTAAAAGAACACTAAATACTAATGTCCTGATTCTTTGTACTTAGAACAAGAAATAAAAAAGTCTAAATCACTTACGTTTAATACATTTTAAACGCAAGTTGAAACTTATGAAAGGCATATCTCCTGTTCCTGCTCCTTATAAGCTGACTCAAAAAAAAAAAAAAGATTATATGCCATATTTATTGGTTGTGTTGTGCTATTTTTCTTATTGATTCTCTTCCAGTCTGTGCTGAGTAGGAATATCAGCAGTTACACCATAACTGCACTGCGTTGGATTCCAGACCTCAGCTCTGCAGTTGTGACTATTGTCCCCTGTAAGCCCACAGAGGATGTGAGGTCCAAAACACAGAAGATGTGAGGTTCTCTTTTGAAGCTGTGAAGTGCTTTCTATGCTTTGCAAATTTACAACTTCCATCTTGTGCAGACTTTAGATTATACACAAAGAAGGCACTTCACATTTGAAGAAGCACTGTTCAGAGCCCTAGTACAGGCTGCACAGAGAGGTGGTGAGGTCTCCCCCTCTGGAGATATTCAAATCCCTCCTGGACGTGATCCTGTGCAATGTGCTGCAGGTCAACCTGCTTTAGCAATGGGGTTAGATGACCTTCAGAGGTCCCTTCCAACCCTCATCATCCTGTGATTCTGTGAAATAAGAATTTTAGGCAGTTTGGTTTTTACTACAACCTTACAGTCTCACATCCTCGGTGTGCCTCTCTCCTCATGGGGCAGTTGAAGTCTGCTGGTACCCCTGCAGTGTGCCACAGGGCACAGCTGGTCCCAAGCTAGCACTGATTCTCTCACTGCCTGAAATCTCCACCAGGATCATCACCACCACAGCCTGAAGAAGCTTGAGCTGCAAGGCACCCAGGAGTTCAGGGCTGATTCTCCGGAGCAGGAGGCTGTGTGTTCCACGTGATGGTGCCAGCACTGCCTGGGGCTAGCTCAGAACTTGTTTGCCCCACACAATTCTGCCTTACTACTGATGTCTGTGGTGCCCATCTCACCTCACAGCTGAACTGCAGTAATGCAATACTTGTTGCCACAATGACATGTGGAGAAAATTCCAGCTTGTGCAGGATGATTGACAAGGACACAGACTATGTTTATCCTTCCCTCTCCACAATACTTGACTTTCTCTGTAATTTCTAATTGAGTTGCTACTACTGGCCAGGACCCAGGGAAATTAAAAGATCAATTTGAATTTTGGTAAGGAAGACACAGACAACAAGCTTAACCATTTAGTTAAAAACAAAACAAAACAAAACAAACAAACAAATAAAATAAAAAACCACCCACAAAACAAAACAAAAAAACCCCACCAAAACAAAACCTAAAATTTTATCACAGATTATATGTGGAGCCTGCAAGATCATCTGATAAAATTTAAGTGACTGATGCAAGATTTTGTCATCACTGTGAAGGAAATGACAGAAAAATACTCCCCTTTCTTCCCAGCTACTAGGTTCAGCCCTTTGACCTTACCCTCTCTAAAACTTTTAAAGATTTGGACAGAAAAGCTGCAGCTGAAATCTGTGAAATTCTGATTCAAGGGTTTTTGTTTTTTCTTTTTTTGATTTAGACTACAGATTTAAATTAGAGATGTTGCATCCTAAATAATTATCAAGAGGTTGACCACGGGGTTTTGTTTTATATATTTAAATTTCCTGGAAAATCCAGTGCTGGACATAAGAATCTTTTGATGTTCTGGACACTTGAGCCACCGCTCTTTGCCTGCAGACAAAATTTTATGTCAGTATCTTTTTTTTTTTTTTTTTGTGGCAGAAAATTTAATCTGAATTATCTTGGTGTTCTATGAGACAATTTTTTTTTCATCTGCACTACGGCCATGTGGCATGTTAATATTGGTCCAGTATTACCAGTATGAGAAAAAATCCTGGAGTATCAAGTATTAAGGCTTATCTCAAGTGTTTTAACATTTTTGATTTTAGGGTCCAGTCTCAGTTTCTTATACTTTTATAAGCTTTGTCCACCTGTGTAAGCTTTTTTTCTGTAAAGTATCTGATTCTGTCTTCATACTTTGTAAAAATGTCAAGCATGCTTGAATCATGTCTCAATCTAATACAAAGAAATAAATTTCTGCTAATTAATTCTTTACCTGAAATGTTTTTAGAGACCTTCTTCACATAGAAGAATGTGAATTTAATTTAAATTTCTGATACTTCATGCAAATAATTACAGTATTAAAAGTCTATACAAATTTGACCAAATTGGAAACAGAAGGGCTGTCTTCTAGCCAGTGCAAAGGAGGGAGGAAAAAATTAGGTATGAAAGGACTAACATATAAATGAAAGTAGGCTTCTTCTAGATGGTGCTATTGCTTTGCTCTTGTGTGAAAAAAAATCTTTTTAAAAGAAAATAGATTGTGATAAATTAATTAAGATCTCTATTGTTGTTATACAAATGAGAGACATTATCAGTATATAAAATAATCTCACACATAGCATACCTATCTTCTAAGTGTATATTATATTTATGTTTTCAAATACTTTTCAAGGTAATTTTCAATTTCACATATATTGTCATGTCTAAATTACATTGCAGAAATAAACACCATCACCTGACTTTATCTTTAAAATTTATACCAAAATGAGGTTTTGAACACAGAAAACTACCATTTTTCTGCAGGCAGTATTAAAAGGTTTGAAAGACTCATAAAACCCTCTGGGATTTGCATGTGCATACTATTAATGAGATGACCTGCCCAGCAGTCTGAATTGAGAGAGGTCGAATAGGAAAAGCTCTATATTACAGAAATGTTTTTTTATAGAGGTATTTACATTTATTAATATTTGTAGCACACTTCTCAATTCTTAAAGATCAGGATGTGTTTCCCTTCTGTTCAGATGCCTAATTTCTTTATATGGATTTAAGAACAAAGCCTTCAATGAAAATAAATTGAGGGACTCAGTAGTAAAAGTGTTCAGAAAAGCTGTTGTTCAAAATCACTTACCTGGCAAAAGTCCCAGGAAGACAGCATTGGTGTCATCTATTCAAAACATTATA
This sequence comes from Irena cyanogastra, assembly GCA_013397155.1. Lineage (NCBI taxonomy): Eukaryota > Metazoa > Chordata > Aves > Passeriformes > Irenidae > Irena > Irena cyanogastra. The sequence goes on along the minus strand of VWZV01003253.1, from coordinate 12,626 downwards.
TTGCTCCTTTACTGCATCTCAGAGCTTTTATTGTATTTATTTTCAAATCTTCATGGAATCATAGGGAAATAAAAATGAAAGGGCCTTTAAGAGGTCACTAAGTTCTCTGGCACAAGGCTAGATGAACTATATATTTGTCATTCCTGATACATGTTTATCTAGCCAGTCCTTAAATTCTCCATTGAAGGAGATAACAAAGTCTCAATGGGCAGTTTCTTTCCATGCTTCAGTAACCCTATTATTGCTAATATTCTATCTGAATCTTTCTGGATGCAAATCCACCATATACTGACAAAATGACAAGGGTCAGCTGAGCCTGTTTAAGCAGCAAGAGATTCTGGGCTTACGTTGCCCAGGGTGTAGTGACGCTGATCAGTTGAAGCTTACTTCTCCATTAAGGGAACTAGATTTTGCACTTTAACATTATGATCAGTCTAGTATTTGGCTCTGAAATCACAAAAGAAAACTACAAAACCAGAGATATCCCAAAACATTAACTGCAGGTTTAACACTCAGAGTTCTGCCCTCTAAATTACCTGAAGAAGAACAGTTTGCCACACTACTGCCTCTGCAAGCTCCTGTGTGGGATGCTTTAAGTGATTTCTCAGCGGTCTGTGAAAAGTATTTTAGTTTTAGGAAAGTTACACCACTTATGCTGTTTGTGGATGGGATATTACAGGTGATGCAATTTCTGAGATGATTTAAAAGTTAATGCGAGAATACTCTAAGTCATAGAGCGCTGATTTTTTTTCTTTTTCTTTTTTTTTTCTGCATTATATCTATATACTGCCCTTAAATGCTCTTGGAAAAGTAAAAAAAAAAAAGTGAACCTAAATTCATCACTAAGTTGTCTTTATCCTTGCAAAATAAATAGTTTCAATTTTAAAAGTCCTACTGAAGAGGTTTAATTTCCACAGTAGGTCTGAATGAAATCCTAACATCACTCATTTCATTTAATGAAATGCTGCATTTCCCAAAATAAGCCACCACGAGTCACATTCACATTCTGAGTTACAAGACGAAAATTTTAATAGGATTAATGTTGGATTTCATACTACTTTCAAAATCTGAAATACACAGTGTAGAGGAAAAGGAAATACGTTCATTCAGTTTTCATTGCTTCATAGTTTAATAAAAACCTGACAACTCAGATACATTAGGCAGATACAGAAAATAAACAGAATATGTGAGAACACTAAATTTTTATCAGAAAAAGAAGGTGAATTCTATTTATTGGTTTTGCTTACAAAGGAGATGAGGATTTTCTGTCTCTAAAGAACTATTCTTTATAAGTGAGTTCAAAGTACTGCTTAAACTGGAGTTGGTGTTAGGAGAATAAATTGTGACTGTAGCAATTCCAACTTGTGAAAGAAAGCCGGATAATGATCTGGATCACTATAGATCAGCACCATTATCCACAGTGGACAAAGCAATAGAAACAAGAGGATAAATACTGGTGCTACAAAGAATCAACACAGCTTTTGTAAAGAAAAGCCGTGTTCAACACATCCACAAGAGTCCTCCAACACAGAAATAAAAATAAAAAGCAAATTGGTTAATAAAGTATTCTCGGCTTTTCGGTACATTCTGAACGAAAGTTCCGAAATAAACTGTCAGAAATTCAGGGGAAGATTCAGTCATGCTAATAAGGAAGACATGGGAATTAATGGTTAGTTTTCAAAATTGCAGGGACTTCACAGAGAGACCTTTTTAGTTTTTCTCTGTTGTCAAATATGTTTACAAATAAATCTGAAATTTATTGGAGAAATGATGTGATATAAATCTCTAAGAATACAAAATCAAGCAGAAGGGTCAAAGCTAAATGTGAATTATAACAAAAGGACCTTATAATATTTGAATGCAGCATCAAAAAATTGGAAGATAAAGTGGCAAATTAACTCAAATGAAAGAATACAAAGGTAATTAATTTTTAAAAAGTCACCCAGTGGCATACTATAAAAGATTCTTCTTTATTATGATGTGAAAGAGCTCCTGATATTCCTGCAGGTAGCTCTTTGAAAACATATCATATAGAATTTTCAGCAGTCAAAAAGGCAAAATGAATGTTAGCCATTCAGGAATGTAGAAAAAGAACAAATAAGAACTTGGTTAGAATGCATATTCTTGCATGCTGTCTGCATTCCTGTTCATCTTATTAAAAAAAAAATAAATCTAACCTTAAAATTTAAAAAATATGGATCAAAAGTGTGTTGAGAGAAATGGAGTACTCTTCTATAGGTTTGGAGAGGAAGGCCCACAGAATTATTAGTGAAATGAATTGGGTAAATTGGGAAATGTAGTGTATGATTCCCATTTCTTTTTTTTTTTTTAAGAATGTGCTCTTGATTGTGAAGGACAAGACATTGAACAAGATCTTGGTTTGATTCAATTCATAATAGTTTAAAATTTTCTTATTAGTATGCTTTCCATGTTCTGTTTCAAAAAAAAAAAAAGAAAAAAAAAAAGGAGCACCAAAATATTACTTACAATCTCTATAAAAAGCCTAAAAAGAAGGAAATTTTTACCTGGACCTGGTCATATCATATATCACTGGCCAAGTACGGGACTTCGATTGGGTGATCCTGGCTCTTTCAAAGCTACCTGGTTCTCTGTTGTTTAAACTAGCTCCTATGAAAGACCTGAAAGATTATTTTTTTGCTCTGTGTTGCCCTTTTTTTCTCCTGTGTTCCTCAAGCAGGTCAAAAGGGCTTGAAGATACTCAGATTCTTAAGCTCCAAGGGAGTCTTGACAAGCAATCTCCTACCTTGGTGACCGCAGAGCTCTTGCAATATTCAAGGCTCCCTGAGACGCTTGGGAGTCTCAAGGGCTCTTCACCTTCTTACGTCCCAAGGGCTGCTTGTCATCCTGGAATGACCTTGAGAGTCTGGAGTTTTCAGGTTCTTCCTACTCCAGGAAGGTTTTCTCTTGGCCAAATGTTCTTCCCAGTATTTCTGGAGTCCCTGTTTTGACACTGAGTCTCTACAGAGTCTGGAAATCCTGGTTTCCAGATTAATTGTCACCACTAACCTCCCACAGCCTGTGCTTATTCTGTAATTTGAGTAAAAGCTTGTAGTGGGATACACAGCTTTAGTCCCTGAAATATACACTCTGTTATTTGTTTTAATTCATTTACATTCCCAGAGGCAGAATCTCAGTGTAAATTTAATCAATATAGAGATTGAACTGTTAATTCAACAACTCAGGTGTGCTACATACTGCTGTGAAGAGCAAAGAAATCCTAGCCAACCAAACAAAACCCAACAATCAACACTCATTTAACAGAATTTTACAGAAAATTAGCAGCTTGGATATAATACAAATTGTGCCTTCAGTCAAATCACTTCTGTGTTTCATAATACTAAGTGAAATAGAGCTTGCTTATTTTTTGTGTTATTTTCATAATACCACATCAAATAGCAACATTTAAAGAGAAAGAATGACATTCACTTGCTTAGTATGACTCAATGTGTGAAAGGAAAGAAATGCAAATCATTCATAAGTTTTGCTGTTCCTAAGTCCTCAATGTACTCTGCATTTACATGTATTTTGAGTGCATTGAATGAATCCTATTCCCAAAATCTTGCTATAGCTGCAACATACAACCCAATACGCTTATCTATATGTTAGGAAAAAACCCCAAACCCTATTTAAATTCTTCATTTCAAAGTCAGTCTCCCATCCTTAAGCACACAGAATTTCCTTTATTTTCTTGATTTAACATGGATCCACAACTGATGCTATATTTTCCCCTGTGTTTAATTACTGACTAACTGGATTCTTCTTTTAAGCAACTTTAGGTTTGGAAATTGCAGTTCAGACGGGAGCAAGTGTTCTAATTTTTTATGACTGACTAAATGAAGAGAGATCATAGTGAAAATCTGTATAAAAGCATGATGAGGACATCAGCTCATAAATTCATTCTATTATGTGCCCTATAGACGTCATAGATGAAAGGGAGTGTTTGCTCCATGATGAACCCAATATTTTTAAGAACTGCATTAATAAAGTTTGGCCATATTCCAGAACAAGCAGAAGTCTTTCTGGAGCATCTGTCACAACTTTGCTTTCATTGTCCTACAGCACATCAGGAAACTCCTCCTCTCTTGAAAATCTATCATACCCATCCCATATGCCCTTCTCAAAGTGTAATATGGATGTGAATTATCTGATTTGAATGGCCAGGCTTGAAGAATTGTGTTACTTGCACAGGTAAAATAAACCCATTTAAAAAAGAATTTATGCCTCTGCATTGTAGTTGTGTGTTACCAGTTACAGGAGTAGAGTGAGATTTTTTTAAAATTTATTAAGTTGTGAATTTTTACTTGAGTAAGTGGTGTAGTGGCTAGATAAATAACGAATGGTTCAAAAATGTGAAAGGATACTTTATAGAAAATAATTGTGACTGGATTACACTCAGTGAAATTCCAAACAGCTGTGAAGGAACAACCAACTCACTGTGTTAGAAACAGTGAAGAATTTATCTTCTGCATTCATGTAGCATTAAGCTCTTTCAAAGACATCATAAGACGAAGGTTTGAATGAGGATGGACAACCATTTACCACACACGTACATTAGACGTATAGAAGTACAAGATGGCTTTAAGCTTTAAAGTTTCAGAATCCTGGCATGCATTAAAAAGATACAAAATACATGTCTGTACATGTGAGGATAAACAGACCTAAATAGCAGACTACATACTTATCAAAATCGAGCCAAGATCAATTGACCCCACGAAGAAAATAATGCATTACACAAAGATTTGATGATGACCAAAGCACTTTGCAAAATAAGTTCTCAGTACCAGTCTTTTCCTCATGGGCTCCCTTAAAAATGGTTATGGGTGAGGAAAACAGAGAGGGACAGTCTGCCATAAGAAAGTGTAGATGATCACTTTATGCAAGCTACAAAAACCTGTTCTTCTGACCCTGAAGAACTGAAAGGTGACTAATTAGTCTTCTCTGCTTTGGCACTTACCATTGACTGTCCTTGGGGCAATGTGTGACAATTTATCTCTACAATCTTTTGTAGCTTGAAAAAATGAGATGATCAGATACATTTAGGTTTTTGACTAGTGTTCATGTGATCACAAAAGTGTCTTACATTGTCAGATAAATTAGCATAACACTAGTGTTTCAAAATCAGCAGGGTATTCCATAATGTAAAAAGATTGTGCAAAAAATGCCTTTCTCTCTGCAAAATACCCTTGAGCAGATATTCTACTATTCCCAGAGGATAGTCATAGCAAAAAGAGAATATAGCTCCTTCAAAAGGTAATGAAAAGTCAAACAATTTCATTTAGCATTTACACCTGCATACACTAATTTTGGAGTTTTTCGAATGCTGTCAAATGCTGGTGGTCAAGAATAATAAGACGGTTCTGAATGCAACAAAAAATGTCATGCAGGAAAACAGATATTCCTAATGGTATGGTCACATGTCTGGGGATATGAAAGCTTTGATAGCGATTTATTTTTGAGACATTCACTATTCAAGCTGTTCAAGTACCAGTTCATGGGTAAATGGCACTTAGAATGTTGATAAAAGCAGCCTAGTAATGGTGACATGAATGACAAAGTGATATTAATAGCAGGTCCTTGGCCCTTTTCTTGTTACAAGTTCAAAAAAAACGAGAACTTGAGTTTCTGGTGTCTTATGAACTACCAAGCGACTGCTGTAATCCTCTGCAAAGCTGATATAGATCCTTGCCTTAAGCTACAAGATCTGTAAATAGAACAGCAGAAGATAATAATCTGATTCTTATTACAATTTATTTTCATTTTTTGATTCAAAATAAAATAGAAACCTTTGTTCACTTTATGTGTGTGCTTTTAAGTGTTAGTTTCCAATATTCACTTGGATGATAAGATTCAAAACTGTTTTTTGTCTGCACTGAAAAAATCTCACTCAAAATATCTTATATTTTCAGATCGTGACCTTGAGCAATCAGCCTGTGATAATGTTTTCACCAACACAGAGAAACAATGCAATACAACAAAAATGTTCTGACATAAGATGAGGTCACAGTTACTTCTTTCTGAGCACATTTTTGTCTTAGTCTCCACTCTGATCAAAACACTTTCAGAAGACCTCTAAAAGTTACAGTCAGACCTTTTTTCTTTCAAATGCATTAAAGCAAGAGTTCTTTGTCATATGGTTTAATAGTCCATAGAGAAACAAGTCTGATCATATTTACTGTCAGCAGGGTGTTATACTTCCATTCATTTCAATTTTAGAGAATTAGTACACTGAATTGTATAAGTACATAAATTAAACTTGTTAGGATCCAAGAAACAATTACATAATCTGCTTTACTCATATTCTCAAAACATTTTCTGAAACATTTATGATCATATGTGCTTATGACTAGGAAAGTGTCTTACATGTGCAAACGATAGCACAGCAAATCAAAATTTCCTGCAGGAGCTCAAGCTACCAGGCCTTATCAACGCACCCACCATGCATTGCTCCGCGCACCGTTTCCACTTGTATAAGAATGATTACCCATGCATGCAGTTCTATATTGAAACACTTTGAGAGGTAACAGGTGGATACATTAGGAGTTAACTTCCCTCTGATCTTCCAAAACAGCTCCTCTGCTTTCTCCGCCCTGTGAAGACTCACAGACCCTTCAGAAGAATCTCTATACATTTAAGCTGAGGAATAACTAAGGAAACCACTCTGTGTTTACCAGCTGGATAATTGAATTCTCAAGGCAAAATCAGTATAAATTCAAGGCAGATAGATGTAGACAATTATACTGCTAAAGAAATATATCCATAGAAGTTGTTTAACGTTTTATGACAGTTTTTCAGAAAGATACAAGGTTGTGCGAGTATTCATGTTAAGGCTCTAAAAGAAATTATTGAGCTATCTTACTTTCTCTGTTCCATGACAGACTGGAAGAACTAATAAGGATTATGTCCAAAACAATGTCCAGAAATTTTCAGTGATAAAGTGGATTTCTGAACTTATCAACAGGTCTTGACATCACAGATGCAGAGATGTGAATGAAATAAGTTCTTACGTGAACAAAAATATAGAAAAAGGCACTAAAATAAAGCCTTTCTTTACCTCGTTATCCTAATTTTTACATCTTACATGTTTTAGACACAGTGACCTTTTTCTTCAAAATTCCAAGTACATTTGTGACCTTACTGTCTCCCAGTTAGGGATGTCCAAATTATCCCTGTATGGTTTTAGAAATGCAGAATTAGTATCTTCCCAACAATTGCCTGCAGATTGGACAACTGAAAAATTACTCATAAACCATTAAATATTATAGAAAGAATAAACCTTACATTAAGATTTTCCAGAGAGCATACTTAAATAGACAAGACAGACAAGTCAATTCCTTAAATTGTAGGCAGGCAGGAATTTCTTGATTGCAAAGAGGAATGAAAAAAATTGTCTCAGTGCTATGCGGCACAGGTTTCTAATATCCAGACAGATCATCTGCCATGGACATTCAAAGTTCAATTACCCAAATATATATTGGATTCATTGCTTAGTTTCACTGCGATTACAATGCATTTTGTTTTAGCAGATTTTCAGTCTGTAAGAATTCAGTATCCTATTTCCAGCTGCATTGCAGTAATTGCAAAAATTATTTCATCATATTGTGCAAGGTGAGCTGAAACACAAGTGAACTCTCAATATTTGCTCATGAGCTACTGTATGGTAGTTTTGCCATCTAAAAATCTTCCTCTTTCCATGATGTCGTAGTTCAGTTCCTACTGACAGTAAGTGAGGAGATTGTCTCAAGGAATCTGCATCTTCTCGAGTTTAGATTATTAGGCTTATTTCAGTGTGAAGTGACTGCCTTTGGCTGCAAAGATCTCACCATATCCTTTCACAATCTGATTTCAAGGAAGGGGTTTATCAAACCAATTAACCTAAATCTAACAAAGACATGTTGTGGAAAAAGTGTTTCAGTTGTTGTTGATCTTATTTCTCTTCAGGTCCTTGACAAGGAGCATAAACTTGCAGTAGCCTTTACTTTCATTATTACAGGCAAATCAAACTGAAATTTAAATACCTCTTGTTTGAATTTACAAAAAGAATATTTTTTTTCCTCACAATAATACTTTGATAATATTTTTTCAGATGGTTGTACATGCCAACGAAAGATTTTTTGGTAGAATAATCACACGAGACACAGTGTAAATTCTCCACAACATCAGACAGCAAAGTACTCTTCTTTTTAATACATGTTTTTTCTTCTTCCATATCTTTCTGTTACTAGATGAGCTGCAATAAAACTTTGTTAGAGCTACAGCGGGTGTATGAGATATGAGAGATTTGCCTTTCTTTTTCAATCAGATGCAAAAGAAAGCTGGAAACTTTAGGTAAAAGTGAGTAGAAAAATATGCTTTAAAATATGGCCATTATATTTTTTAATATTACTAAGATATTAACAATTAATGGGATCTTGTTGATTTATTCGCTCAGGTTGCTGTTACCACTTTTCTAGAATACTAAAATTATTCAGCCTTGGTAATATTTCTTTGACAATTTGAACATGAGATTTCCTAACCGCAGAGAATCACTATTGTGTTAGACAGTAGATTGCTGGTAACTGTCTATGGAAAGACTGCAGTAGACATATATTATGACAAATGAAATTATAAAAATGCATATCTTGATTAAAACCTTGATTACACTGGAATAATAAGAAAAACATTTTTTGACTTACCTTTCTCCAATCAAGTATTATACAATATATTTTAAAAGAAAATTCTCTAACTTGCCATATAAATAATAGTCCTTCATAGTTGATGATAAATTTGTAATTATTCCTTCAGTGTAATATTTCTCTTTACTATCTACTTATATAAATATAAATATGTGTTCATAAATACACACAAAAATGAAGTTTGCCATTCACATCAGAAAGTCTGATTTCCTTTTGTACAGGGGAGCTGCTTTTAGACCCAGGCAGACACAGACCACTGCCAAGAGGAAAGACTACTTAACTGTCTTAAATGCAAGTGATTTTCTTTGTCTGACTTTGTCTCTGCAAATGCAAACACTAGGCCAATTTCTTCTAAATTTCTGTACTTGCAACTGTAGAGTAGTAAGGAACAAAACCACACAGAAAGAAAAAGATGTTCTGAACTGAAGTGGGAACTCTTGGTACAGTGAGAGCTGAAAAGAGTATGATGAAGGTGGCTTTAAGGATTCTCTTTTGTCCTGTTAACTACATGTTTCAGATAAAACTGAAATCATGGAGAAGATAAAAAGAGATGTTAGTCATTTACACTTCAAAAGATTTTCACAATGACTAAACTGTCTGTTCCAAGTGTTAGTGTCACACAGAAGGATCGTGCATGATTCAAAATGCTTTTTGCAAAATACATTTAAAAGCTAGTCCTTGCTTTGTTCTCAGGAACATGCTGGTAGTTCCAAGGTATAAGTCAGTGAAGATAGGGAAGCAGAGTGGACTTTTTATTTGTTAGACAAAGTATTTAGTGGCTTTGAGGCTTTAAATAATGTATTTGCACTATAAATGGCATCACTTCTGATTCAAATATCTGGGTACACTAGTTAAAACAAAAAGTTATAATTCAACAAGGGCATGTAACAAGATAGTTATCTGCAAGAAGTGTCCTTGCTTTGCTCTTTAAGAGTAACAATAGATCTCAGTGAAAATAACGATTCACATTTTTTCATTATATAATTAGTTAAATATGAGCAATGATTCCATTCCTTAAAAGAGTTAATGGCCATTAAAGCTCAATGAAAACAGGAAGATCTGTCATTCATTCTGTATAAATTAATATCCTAAACGCAATGTTTTGTTACATATATGGTAGATTTCATCAAAGCTATAAGGTTTTCAACTCTCTCTATGATCACTAATTTGAACCTGCAAAGTCCTTAATGAGATATAATGTAGTAGCATCAAGCCATGGACAATTTTTTTTCAGATAGAAACATGATACATTTCAGAAATACTGTCTTGTAAAGGTTCTTTTGGCATTAAAAGTTGGTACTTTAGTAATTCTGNAAAAAGCTTAAATTAAGTATATATATTCCATAATTTGAAATAAAATATTCATGACTGCAGAGCTATATGAAATATTAAAAAAATCAAAAATATGTTTACATGGACTATATAAGTGTAGAAAGGATGTTAAGAGATCCTGGAATTGTTTCTCTTGATAAATATAGTGACCTAGGACATCC
>VWZV01003252.1:111139-122527 GCA_013397155.1 Irena cyanogastra | reverse complement strand
AGCCAAAACCTGAGGCATCACCAAGGGGTGTTAGCTGGAACAGCAGTGGGATACTCAAGCCCAAAGTCTGCTCCTTCAGCCTTTCTATCCCCAGTTTCTCAGGCTTTTCCATGATTTTTTGTATTTTTGTCCCAGTTCTTGGCTTCTTTTTCCTGCCTCTATCAAGACTGGGGTTGAAGGCACTTGAGAAGGAATTTCATGTTCAGACTCAGGTGTTTATCAGTTCTTATCTAGATTACAAGTTGTGAGTTCTACAGCATTCTACTAACAAGGTACAAAAATGGCAAAATGTCTTTCTATAAAAGGCCTTTTAAGGATAAACTGTCCAATATAGAAATGACACCTCAATTATTTTCACTTTTAACCCAATAACCAACCCCCCGTGCCCGCAATGGGGACTTTTTTATCCAATTCCACAAACCCACCCAAACCCATGGAGAAGAAGGAGAAGAAGAAGGAGCAGCCTCCACCCTAAAACCTCCATCTTGCTTTATAGATATTGCTGCATTCTAAACCCTTAAACTCTGAGTTTCCCACCCTGTGACATTACACACTTCTATTCAAACTCCACACCCACAATCCCAGTGCTATCAATCAATTTTGGAAGCCTTTTCCACGGCCTCAGGTCAAATACAGTATTTTCTTGTGGGTCCATGCCCTTCAGCACAGAAAGTTGAAAATTTTCAGCATCCAGGATTCCAACATTTTTGCACTACAGGAGTGTTCAATTTTTCTGTGACAGGCTTTGGATACAAAACTCCCTCAGGTCTGGGCGTGGAATTCACCCTCCTGGGGGTTAACAGCAGTGACAAAGGAGAATTTTTTGCAGGGCTGCTGTGGGGGTTATTCCACGGATTCTGGATCAAATGGGACATTAACATTACCACAGGAACTGGCAAGGAGCTGCTGAGGAAATGTCCATTAATTCCCCATCTGAATGATCACTGCCTAACACAACATAAATGTCATAAATCACCACCCTTAATCTTGAGCAGAAGTGACTGCTCTGAAAGGAGCCTTTTGTTTGAGGCCCTGTGGGTTTGAGATGTGAAGAAAGGACTCATAAAAAAAAAAAAAAAAGGAGGAGGAGGCCGGGAGAAAATTTCCTTGAAACGGGAGTTTGGCTTTGACCCTCGGAGAGCAGCAGTCTGGTGAAATATCTGAAGGGTTTTTTTGTTTTTTATGGAGCAATAAACCACGGTGAGCTTCGAGCCTGTGGTGTCTCAGAGAAGTTGCTGGGCCTGGAAATCTCCTGGCTGAGCGAGTGGCGCGGCAGAAACGTTTGGCACCGCACCAGAACGCGCGAGACAAATGAGCGGGGAAAGGAGAACTTCTTACACAAGTGGAACCCAATTAATGTCCGAAAAAAAAACTTGTCAGATTTATGGTTCAATTTGTCTTGGGGAAAAGCGCAGGACTGAGCCTTTCTTGTGCTTTCTGGGTGAGTTCATTAAGAAATTCACTGGTTAAGTCTGTTTCACGGTCAGGGGCGCGTCCACAGCTCTAAATCCGAGTCAAGGGTGGAGCTGGAGTGCCAGAGCCGCTGAAAGCACAGGGATTATTGGATCAATCACTCCAGAGATTCAGGTGATCAACTGAATTGATTGATTGATTGATTCATTGATTATCCACATCGATCCAGAGCTAAAATCAACAGCAGACCTGGAGATTGAAGAGGGACAAAAGAGGGTCCAAAGCCTTCTGAAGGCCACAGGTGTGATTTATTTCAGAGTTTGGCCATTTCTTGGGCTGCTTTATCAGAGAATTTATTGGCTTGGAAAAGACCTCTGGGATCATCAATCCCAACCTTTCTGTGCTTATTTAAACCACTGGATAGCCAAATATCTCTTTTGGGGTTTTATGTGGTCAGCCGCTTAAATCCCTGAGTAATTTTGATCCCATGTTTGGGCAATCTCATCTAAGATGCAAAATTAATGAACATAAAACATTTCCAGAGACCACCAGAGGTGTATTTATGTATTTTCTTAAAATTACTTTCCTGCAAAAGTCATGGATTTTTCACGGAATAAAAATAAAAACGAAGGATTTGTGAAAAGGAATTTAAAACCAGTTTAATTCTTCACTTCATGCAAAGGGTGCTAAGGGTCAAAGGGAGCAAATCCCTGGAATAAAATGAATTTGGGTAAATAACCCAGCATTTCCACATCACTTCCCCTGTTTAACTTTTCCTGCAGGAGTTCTGGGATTGCTGGGCATTCTTGTTATTGTAACACCCCAGTGGTGCCTGGACAGGTTTGCTTGGAGAAGGATAATTGTTTTCTTTCAGTGTAATTACTGGCACGGGTTATATTTGATCACTCTTCAAGACTTTCTTCTCTTTTGGAGAAGTTCCTTGTAAAGTTTTATGGACTCTGTTTTAATTGTCCCTGCTTGGTTCTGGGTTGATTGGTTTGATTGATTTCTTTCCAGTTTGGAAGGGGTTTTTTTGGCTTTTCTTTTTTTTCTTTTAATGAGGATTGGTTTCAGGCTCTGATTCTCTGATTTCACACAGTTGCACCTTTACAATTGTTCTGAAGTTGTTTGAAATTGCTGCATTTAAAATGGTTTGGGTTGGAAAAAAACCCTTAAAGATCATTTAATTCCAACCCCCAACACATTCCACCATCCCAGATTGCTCCAAGCCTTTTCCACCCTGACCTGGGAGATTTCCAGAGATCCAGGGGCAGCCACAGCTTCTCTAGGAAATCTTTCCCAGGGTCTCCCCACCTTCACAATAAAAGAAGAAAACAAGGAAATAAATTAAATATCAGGCACGGGGAACCACAGGAGATTTCCAGTTTAAGGTGCAGGGTCTGCATCCTTCCCCACTTTTCCTCTGTGTCACTCCCCATGAGGATCAGCTCTCCTGGGATGGATTGCCTGAGGAAACAAGGATCCCATCCCAAATCTGCCAAAGTGATGAAGAATCTTACCAAAATCCCTGTGCCAACCTTTCACAGCTTTTTCTGAAGCCCTCAGAGCAGGTGCTTTGGGAAAAGCTCAACTTCCCCCCAACCTCCCAGGAGGAGGAACCAAAGGGGCCAAGAGTGAAGGGATTTGGAGGTCATGTGTCTTTTTTCCTGAAAAAAATGGCTCATGGAACACCAGCGTGCTTCCCCAGGAGATGAGAGCCAAAGGAATACTGAGCTCCTGCCAAGGTTTAGCAATCCCTTCTCTGAGTTATGGTGCTTGGAGGTCAGGGATGGGGAGCAGTCACAAGGACATGACAGTTTTAAGATCCAGTTAATTATTCCTGCTACTTAATTAAGAATAAAATCAGGGAGCTGGATGTCATTAGGAAGGAGAATATTTCTCTATATTTCACTGCCAGAACATTCCCTTATAAATCTGGCAAGTTGCAGGGTGTCACACTTTGGAAACCTCTTCCATGCAAGCTCAGAAGTTATTTTTAGAATTTTTTACAATTTATGACAGATTTGTGCTTCCTGTTTTTTCCTTCAGAGTTGGCTCAGAGCAGTGCTCTGAATCCAGAAGCAGATGGACATTGTCAGTCCTGTGAGCAGCCTCTGGAATTCGCTGGAACCTTTGGGAGAGCTGCTGGGCTCAACCTAAAATCAGCTGCACTTGTGGAAAACATTCCATCCCTGGAAGTGCTCAAGGACAGGTTGTGATGCCTCAGGTTTGAGCTTTTCTATTTTTCAGGTTGTGTGCTTCTTTAGTGTGTGGGTCTGGGCTTCACATCAGGGCATGGGGAGCTCTCTGCACAGAGCAGGGAGACAAAACAATTCCTGCTCCAGCTGGGGACCAAGGACAAATGATCCAAATCTCAGCCCAAGAGCACAAACAGCGTGGGCTGGAGAGAGAAAAACAAGCAGGATGGGAGTGCATCAGCTAAAGCTGGAATTGGACAATGAACTCCAAGGTGCAAATGGAGCAGAACTGATCCCAGTGACAGAGCCCGTGCCCGGGCTGCATTTTGTGCCCATTTTGGTTCATCTTGGGTGCAGCCCTGGCTGGGCTCTTGTGCTGCCCAAGGTGGATCCATGGAGGAAATGCTTTTAATAAATCCCTGCTTGATTCTTTAGCTCAGTCCAGCCTCTGCTCTAGGGCAGCCTGCACAAGGCATCAGGGGGATGGGGCTTGGGGCAACCTGGTCTGGCTCTGCTGGGAGGAAAGGCTGGCACAGCTGGCATTGTTCACCTGCAGAGGAGAAGCTTTGGGCTGAGCTCAGGGTGGCCTTGCAGGGCCTGAAGGAGCCCCAGGAAGCATGGAGAGAGACAATTGCCAAGGGCTGCAGGGACAGGAGCCAGGGAATGGCTCCCAGTGCCAGAGGGCAGGGCTGGATGGGATCTTGGCAATTAGGAATTGTTCCCTGGCAGGGTGGGCAGGGCTGGGATGGAATTGCCAGAGCAGCTGGGGCTGCCCCTGGATCCCTGGCAGTGCCCAAGGCCAGGTTGGACACTGGGGCTGGGAGCAGCCTGGGACAGTGGGAGGTGTCCCTGCCATGGCAGGGGGTGGCACTGGATTTTTAAGGTCCCTTCCAACCCAAACCATCCCAAAATTCCAAGATGTTCCCTCTTGCCAGCCTCAAGTCCTGCCTCTCCATCAGTGCTGGCTGATGACCTGGGTGACTTTTTGGAACAGCCACCATCCTGGTGGCCTCAAACCTGTGAGAAACGAGGCCACCTCAGCTCCTCATCCCTGCCTGGCTGCACTCACTGTTCCTGATTTCTGATCTCAGATTTCACCAGTGGAAGAACTCAGCAGCTCCACATCACCGCTGACTTGGGATTGAGTTATGAAATGTTTAAAACACCAATTCCTAACAACAGAAAAGTCATTTTACTTATTTTTTACCCTGAGTTAAGCCCTTGGAGGAGGAGAACAGTAACACTCTGTGGAGTGAGTGGAGTTGTTAAACCCAGACTGCAGCTCCCTCAAACACACTTCAGACAGAGGTCATAAAATCCTGCCTGATTTTATTTGTTTATTGTAAAATTCCAGGAAAAACGGGCTCACCTTTGGGCATTTGGAAAGGTGAGGAAGGCTAAGGTGTGAAAGCTGCTGTCAGAAATCTCATTAAGACGTTATTTACTCCTTCAAAATGAATTTACATTGATCTTTTGAAACTCTTGCTAACCACAAATGCATTAAAACTAAACAGTCTTCATTTACTGAGAAATAAATGTGTCAGCAAAACCTTGACTTTTGGCCAATGCTGCTCTGCCTTTTAATTCACAGGAGCCCAGTGCTAAACAGTTTATGGCTTGTTGTGTTAATTTAATTGTTGATATATTTCCTTCCTGCAATCATTTGCAAAACAATTACCTTGAAAAATATACATTTTTAAAGAACCTCTTCTGAAATTGTGGCAGTGCTGGGAGATATTCACTGGAATTGGGTTTTTTTCTGCATATTAAATATTGTTTTAAAAAATTTAACAGAAGAGTCAGGTAAAATATATTGAAATAAATCTGAGTTTTCATCCATTTTGTATGGAGTTTTGGAGGTTTGTTTTTTTTTTGCAGTGTCTGCGCTCTTTAGAATTTAAATCAATAATTTAATTTTACCTTAACTGTTCTAGACCACATTATAAAAAATATTTATATAAATATTATATAAAAATATAAAACCATAAAAATGTTTTTTATTTCTTAGCAACTTTATAAGACATCTAAAATATCACTACACACACCTGATCCAAAGGCCGAGCTTCCCAGTTCACTTCACTTAATCTTTGGACTCAGTTTTGGTCGCGCCAAGAAATCCGAGCCAAAAGGGCAGAGAGGAGTTCCACAGCTTTGGGATTTGTCCCTGTCCCTTCTCCCCAAGGACGCTCCATGGGGCCAGCCTGGAGCTGGAGCTGGAGGAGAAGCTGGCTGGGCTCAGAGGGGCTGCTCCACCTGGATCATCCCAAACTGGCAATCAGAGCAATCAGAGCTCCCTGCAGTGCTGGGGATGTCACTCCCTCAGTCCCTGGCTCTGTGCAGGGTGTGAGGAAGGCTGGGGACACCAGGCGAGGTTGGGCAGATGAAGATCCAAGATTTTCCCAGAGATTTATTTGAGCCCCAGCACCCCAGACTCTTGAAACTTCATTTTCATGGAATCCCAGGATGGTTTGGGTTGGGAGGGACCTCACAGCCCATCCAGTGCCACCCGTGCCATGGCAGGGACACCTCCCACTGTCCCAGGCTGCTCCAACCCCAATGTCCAACCTGGCCTTGGGCACTGCCAGGGATCCAGGAGCAGCCCCAGCTGCTCTGGGAATTCCATCCCAGTTCCTCCCCCCCCTCCCAGGGAGGAAATTTCCCCTAATATCTTTCTGAACCTGTAATTTTTCAGTTTGAAGCCATTCCCTGTGTCCTGTCCCTGCAGCCCTTGGAAGTTTTCTCTCTCCATGTTTCCTGTGCCTCCTTCGGGCCACGCTGAGCTCATCCCAAAGTTTCTCCAGGTGGACAATCCCAATTCCCTCAGCCTTCCCTCATCTGAAGTTGTGAAAAATTCAGGAACTCAGCACTTGAGGCCATTCCACAAAACCCATCTAGTTTCTGTTCAGACTGTGGCTCAGCAGAAAGTCCAGAGCAGAATTCCAAGAAATCTTGGGAAGAGATCTCATGTTGGGAATTAACACCTGAAAATCTTGCAGGATAAATAAAAGATGGAGCTGGTTTTGTTCTGGTGGAGAGAACCCTCAAAGACACAATAATTATGTCCCTAACAAAGCTTTTATACTTTTTGCCACAGCACACAGAAGGAAAAATTCCTTTTAGACACCTTTTCCCAAAAGCAGGAATTCAAGCTGCCAGGAGAAGCTGGAAATCTGCTCAGGTTGAGATGGGCTTGATACAAGTGGCTTTGTGGATATTTAAATATCTCAAATCCCTTGGATTCCTCAGTCTCTGCTGCATTTAATTCAACTTGGATGCTCTTGTCTAGGCCTGACTGATGTTAAACACATTCCCAAGGCAGCAAAACAATGTTTTATAAAGATATTTTTGTAATTAATATGTGTAAGGAATATATATATGGAATATTTTCCTGGTGCCCCTCTACTAGGGAATACTGACTGTTTGTGTAGATCTGTTCTTTCCTCTAGGCATGAATCCCAAGATTCCCTTTCCAACCCCAGAAATTCTCTATTTGCTTATTTCTAATGCTGATTTCTAATCCAGCATTCCCAAAATCCCTCAGAAACTTTGGAAATCCTTCTGTGCTATGGAATACGGACTGTATCCAGACAAATATCTTTGTTCTTTCCTCAAGACATCAATGCTGTGATTCTTTTTCCAAACCCAGAAATTGGATATTTTTTTATTACTCATTCTGATTTCTAATCCAGCATTCCCAAAGTATCTCAGAAACTTGGGAATTCCCTCTGTACTTTGGAATACTGACTGTATCCAGACAAATATATTTGTTTTTCCTCTAAAATCCATGCCATGACTGCCTTCCCAAACCCAGAAATCACATATTCGTTTATTGTTCATGCTGATTTCTGCTCCAGCATTCCCAAAATCCCCCAGAAACTTTGGAAATCCTTCTGTGCTATGGAATACTGACTGTATCCAGACAAACATATTTGTTCTTTCCTTAAGACGTTAGTGCTGTGATTCCTTTTCCAAACCCAGAAATTGGATGGTTTNTTTGTGGATATTTAAATATCTCAAATCCCTTGGATTCCTCAGTCTCTGCTGCATTTAATTCAACTTGGATGCTCTTGTCTAGGCCTGACTGATGTTAAACACATTCCCAAGGCAGCAAAACAATGTTTTATAAAGATATTTTTGTAATTAATATGTGTAAGGAAAATATATATGGAATATTTTCCTGGTGCCCCTCTACTAGGGAATACTGACTGTTTGTGTAGATCTGTTCTTTCCTCTAGGCATGAATCCCAAGATTCCCTTTCCAACCCCAGAAATTCTCTATTTGCTTATTTCTAATGCTGATTTCTAATCCAGCATTCCCAAAATCCCTCAGAAACTTTGGAAATCCTTCTGTGCTATGGAATACGGACTGTATCCAGACAAATATCTTTGTTCTTTCCTCAAGACATCAATGCTGTGATTCTTTTTCCAAACCCAGAAATTGGATATTTTTTTATTACTCATTCTGATTTCTAATCCAGCATTCCCAAAGTATCTCAGAAACTTGGGAATTCCCTCTGTACTTTGGAATACTGACTGTATCCAGACAAATATATTTGTTTTTCCTCTAAAATCCATGCCATGACTGCCTTCCCAAACCCAGAAACCACATATTCGTTTATTGTTCATGCTGATTTCTGCTCCAGCATTCCCAAAATCCCCCAGAAACTTTGGAAATCCTTCTGTGCTATGGAATACTGACTGTATCCAGACAAATATATTTGTTTTTCCTCTAAAATCCATGCCATGACTGCCTTCCCAAACCCAGAAACCACATATTCGTTTATTGTTCATGCTGATTTCTAATCCAGCATTCCCAAAGTATCTCAGAATCTTGGGAATTCCCTCTGTACTTTGGAATACTGACTGTATCCAGACAAATATATTTGTTTTTCCTCTAAAATCCATGCCATGACTGCCTTCCCAAACCCAGAAACCACATATTCGTTTATTGTTCATGCTGATTTCTAATCCAACATTCCCAAAGTACNTTACATATTCATTAATTGCTCATGCTGATTTCTGCTCCAGCATTCCCAAAGTCCCCCAGAAATTTGGGAATTCCTTCTGTACTTTGGAATACTGTCTATATGCAGAGGAATATATTTGTTCTTTCTTCAAGACATCAATGCTGTGATTCATTTTCCAAACCCAGAAATTGGATATTTCTTTATTCTTCATGCTGATTTCTAATCCAGCATTCCCAAAGTATCTCAGAAATTTGGAAATTCCCTCTGTACTTTGGAATACCGACTGTATCCAGACAAATATCTTTGTTTTTCCTCTAAAATCCATGCCATGGTTCCCTTTCCAAACCCAGAAATCACATATTCATTTATTGTTCATGCTGATTTCTAATCCAGCATTCCCAAAGTCCCTCAGAAGCTTGCAAACTCCCCCTCTACCAGGGAATACTGACTGTATTTAAAGGTATGTATTTGTTCTTTCCTCTAGACATGGATCCCAAGATTCCCTTTCCAAATCCAATAATTACATATTCATTTATTGTTCATGCTGATTTCTATTCCAGCATTTCCCAAATCCCTCAGAAACTTTGGAAATCCTTCTGTGCTATGGAATACTGACTGTATCCAGACAAATATCTTTGTTTTTTCTCTAAAATCCATGCTATGATTCCCTTTCCAAACCCAAAAATTACATATTCATTAATTGCTCATGCTGATTTCTGCTCCAGCATTCCCAAAGTCCCCCAGAAATTTGGGAATTCCTTCTGTACTTTGGAATACTGTCTATATGCAGAGGAATATATTTGTTCTTTCTTCAAGACATCAATGCTGTGATTCATTTTCCAAACCCAGAAATTGGATATTTCTTTATTCTTCATGCTGATTTCTGCTCCAGCATTCCCAAAGTCCTTCAGAAACTTGTGAATTCCCTCTGTACTTTGGAATACTGTCTGTATCCAGAGGAATAGATTTGTTTTTTCCTCTAAAATCCGTGCCATGATTCCCTTTCCAACCCCAGAAAGTTTATATTTGCTTATTTCTATTGCTGATTTCTGCTCCAGCATTCCCAAAGTCCTTCAGAAACTTGTGAATTCCCTCTGTACTTTGGAATACTGTCTGTATCCAGAGGAATATATTTGTTTTTTCCTCTAAAATCCGTGCCATGATTCCCTTTCCAACCCCAGAAAGTTTATATTTGCTTATTTCTATTGCTGATTTCTGCTCCAGCATTCCCAAAGTCCCTCAGAAACTTGGGAATGCAGGTGCAAATCCAAACTTGGCGTTGCTTAAGGTGCTGAGGCACAGGTAATTAGAAATCACATTTTGCCCAATTAGGAGGCAGTCATGGATTATGGACCTGCTTGGAAGCAGAGATGGAAACACTTGGGAAAGTCAAGGGAATTATTGTGTGAATTCTTGGAATTGATGAAGTTATGGGATTATTCCAATGCTGCCCCTTCATTTCTGCTGGATAAAAGCAGAAGGAATGAACTCAGCTTTGGTACCTTCCCAAGTTTTAGAGGAAGAAGGTTTCCAGGGAGCAGAAATAATTTAATGAATATTTTTACCATTTCCTGCTTGGTCAAGGTGATCTTGGCCATTCCTGGATGTGTCTAGAGTGTCCCATGTCCTGTAAGGAGACTTTTCCAGAAAGTCCAGCAGGGAAAGTTTGTTCTGTGACACCTCCCATCACCTGGAATTACAAATATTGATAAGGGTTTGGCTTGTGGGGTCTGGATCTGCTCCCAGATTACTCCTGGTTCCTCTTTTAAAGGTCCAGAGCACAAGGAAAAGACCAGCAGGAAGAAAAGCTCAGCTTATCCCGTAAATTTGGTTCCAGGAATTTAAAAAAATAATTGGAGTAATAAATTCATATTCTGCATTAGATATCTACAAAAGAGGAATTTCTCTCTGGAAATGGTGGCCAGGCTTTGGCAGGGGCTGCCCAGGGAGGTTTGGAGTCCCCATCCATCCCTGGAGGTGCCCAAGGAATGGCTGGATCGTGGACATGGAGACTCATGGAATGCCTTGAGTTGGAAAGGGCCCATCAGCACCATGGAGTCCAATTCCTGGCAGAAATTATTAATAATATTAATAGAAATCATATTAATAATGTTCATCATGATGAAAATGATGATGATTATGGTGATGACAATAATAATAATAATAATAATAATAAAAATAATAATAATAATTGGATGTGGCACTCAGTGCTCTGGATGACAACATGAAGATCAACCACAGGTTGGACTCAATGATCCTGGAGCTCTTTTCCAACCTCAATGATTCTGTGATAAATGAAATAAAATATAACATTAGAATACAGTAAAAATAATAAATATAATAAATATAGAAATGTAATGAATATAACAAATATAATAGATACAGAAAAAAATAGTAAAACAGTATTGCTCGATATATAGATAGTATATAATATTAAAATAATAGATAAGATATCAATAATATACGATGTTTAAATAATAAATAATAATATTAAAATACAATAAAACAGCAATATTGACTCGTTCCTAGCTCTGTGTCAAATAACCATTCCTTTCCCTCCATTCCCATTTCCATTCTCATTCCCCACATTGTGGGGATCAATCACAGGTTGGACTCAATGATCCTGGAGCTCTTTTCCAACCTCAGTGATTCTTTGATAAATACAATAAAATACAATATTTAAATACAGTAAATATAATAAATATAATAAATATAATATATAAATATGTATATTTATATAATAAATATAAAATATGAAAATATAAAATAAAATAGTAAAACGATATAGCTCAATATAGAGATAATATATC